>JAGSMP010001611.1:0-40314 GCA_029286625.1 Parnassius orleans | reverse complement strand
ACGTGCGGTATTTGAGCGTCTTCGGATGTTCAAGGTTAAGAGCCAACCGCGAAAAGTGCGTGTTCGCCGGAACCGGCTCAAATACCTAGGCCACGTGATATCCAACGACGGTATATCTCCAGACGAAGATAAGGTGCGTGCTGTCTTAGAGATGAAAGATCCGACCAATCTCCAGCAACTTCGTACCTTTCTGCAAACTTGCTCTTGGTTTAGAAAGTTTATACCAGAATTTGCGAAAGTAGCTGAGCCGCTTACGCGCCTTACCAAAAAGTCACAGATCTGGCAATGGGGAGATGATCAAGCCAAAACCTTCTTACATCTTAAATCCCTTCTGGCTTCACCACCCATTCTTGTTCAGCCAGACTACTCGAAGCCAATCATCCTTAGGACGGACGCCAGCGATTTTGCTCTAGGCGCAGCTTTGCTCAAGGGGAAGTCTCCACAGGATGAACACACAATCGAGTACGTGAGCCGTCTCCTCACGTCATCAGAGAAAAATTATACTACTACGGAGCGGGAGGCTAGCAGTTGTTTGGGCCGTGGAAAGATTCCGTGGGTATATTGATGGTCACCAGCTAGTGGTCATAAGTGTTCATAAACCCCTGAAATGGCTGTTTTCTTTCAAATCGCCTAGGGGTAGGCTTGTTCGTTGGGCTTTAAAGCTAGAGATCTTCAGATGGAATACACTCCTGGGCTAATGTACTAGCCGACACTCAGCCCGTCCAGTCATCGATAGCACTTCGACGGAATGTGGTGTCTGCCCCGTGTCTGTGGATGTTCCACGTTGGGATGCTACATCAACCAAGATGGAATGCCTCTTTTCCAGTAAAAAGGGTCTCCGGTTCTCACACTCACCACGAAACACAGCAGCGTTAAGCTGCTCTTTACGCTGGTATTCTGTGAGAGCGTGGTCCTTCCCCGGTCGAGCCGACCCATTCGTGCTACAACTATTCCAGTAATATTCGTGCTACAACTATACCAGTAATGTAGCTGAAGCATGGCTCTACCACGTAGCATCCAACACTACAGCTTTAACTCTCACTCTGGGGACCAAAGTCATACCGTCGGGTCTCTACCATCGTCTCCTAATATTCCACAGGCCCATATCAAATAGTAGACTTTTAAAGGGACTTTTAAAGGTTGATAAATATAGTAAGGTACGTGAGGGAAATATGTTCACTTTAAGCTTTGCAGCCATATAAAACCAAAACTAGAAGTGAAAAAGACGAAGTCGTATACTATACTTAACTAATGTATTAAGAACAAAATACAAACAAGCTTTTTCAATAATTAGGATCACTTCGAAAAATTAACTTAAAAAAACAGTTAAGGACGTGTTTGCAAAATTGATAGGTATAGAATCGAACTATTATACTGACACGAGTCACACACACAAGTGTACTCACGGTTAGCTGCGTGGAATCGTAATCATAAAAAACATTTTGATAATTTGAAAGATTGATTTTTTCTCATTTCTATACCTACAAAATATATTACATACGAAATACGAATAGCTGCTCCAGAGACTGCTAGGCACTAGAAGCCCACTACTAGCAGAGAGATGGTGGCTGTGGACTTTGGTTGGTTTTGTTAGTTATGATAAGACAAGAGCTTCGGACTTGGTGAAGTGACTTGAGTATACTTCGACAGCTACTGGAACTCCTCGACGAGTAGTACAGGTGTTGCTTCGTTTTGTTAGTTATTAGACCAACCTCCGGGCTTGATGAAAGATGACCGATGGTGTACTTTAGTGATTACTGGAACTCCTGGACGAGTAGAACTAGATGTGCCGAGTTTGGCTCGTTTTGTTAGTTACGATGAAACCTAACCTCCGGGTCTGGTGGAGACACCGGATGGTGTTCTTTGGTGACCTGCTCAGACTTCGACGAGACCAGGTGTGCCGAGTTAGCTCGTTTTGTTAGTTATTATGAGACTTAACCTCCAGGCTTGATGGAGATTTGATGGTGTACTTAGGTGACTGTTGAACTCCTGAGAGTAGAACCAGTGTGCCGAGTTTGCTCGTTTTGTTAGTTGATAAGAACTTACCCCCGGACTTGATGGAGTGACAGACACACCTAGTTCTACTCGTCCAGGAGTTCCAGAAGTAGACACCAAAGTACACCATCAGGTCTGTCCATCAAGCCGGGGTTAGTTTCATCATAACTAACAAACGAGCAAAACTCGGCACACCTAGTTCTACTGGTCCAGAGTTCCAGTAGTGTTACCAAAGTACACCATCAGGTCCAGGTCACTCTATCAAGTCCAGAGGTAAGCTCTCATCATGACTAACAAAACGAGCCCAAACTCGGCACACCTAGTTCTACTCGTCCAGGAGTTCCAGTAGTTCCCTAAAGTACAATCAGGTCACCATCAAGTTCGGGGTAAGGTCTAATCATAACTAACAAAAAGACTCAAACTTGGCCCACCTAGTTCTACTCGTCCAGGAGTTCCAGTAATGGTCACCGAAGTAGACCATAAGATCTCTCCAACAAGTCCGGAGGTAAAGTCTCGTCATAACTAACAAAACGAGCCCAAACTCGGCACATCTAGTTCTACTCGTCCAGGAGTTCCAGTAGTAGTCACCATAGTACACATCATGTCACTCCATCAAGACCGGGTTTAAGGTCTAATCATAACTAACAAAACGAGCCCAAACTTGGCACACCTAGTTCTACTCGTCCAGGAGTTCCAGTAATGGTCACCGAAGTAGACCATCAGGTCTCTCCAACAAGTCCGGAGATAGAGTCTCATCATAACTAACAAAACGAGCCCAAACTCGGCACATCTAGTTCTACTCGTCTAGGAGTTCCAGTAGCAGTCACCGATTTACACTTTCAGATCACTCCATAAAGCCCAAGACGAATAGGCATTTATATATATATTTATATATATAAATCCCACTTACTTTCAGAAAAACAAAATATTATAACAAAATGTGATTAAAAATAATAATATTATTTTGCTTTGTCATAACCTATGTATCAAATTCGAATATTTTGTGTATGTACAGCGATCTTTTTCAGCTGCTGCAATCAGGCAGGCGACATAGTATCTACTCACGACGGCGGCCGAGCGCGGACTGTGGTTTCATCGAAATTTTTGTACAACAAATCAAAACAGGCACCAAAAATAAAATAACCCTTATTGCAATCAATTATGATTCATCCATATTAGCAAAATATGTAAAAAAATAAGCATCAGTTTTTATTTTTTTTACGACTATTTGTGACATTTTGATTAAAAATTAAACACCACTATTTTTATTGAATATGTCTGCCTACTTATAGTATTTTTAGAAATCATAATATATATTTTTTTTTTTCAATTTTTTAAAGACATATAATTTTTATTTACATAACATAATATACAATATTTTATTATATACAATATTAAAAACTATAATGAAAAAAAAAACTAAAACTAGTAATTTAATTATCAAACAGTCCTACTCCACGCGGTATCGTGCCAAGAACGCTGGCTGCGTTTCTCCGCTGAATGGCTATACTTAGCCTTTGAGCGAGAAAAGAGCCAGCCCTCTTATCACCAGCAGCAACGACCAGCCGCGGATGGAGTTCCTTTAAGAACTTCACCGCACGTGGACCCCACGGACCGATAGTCTCTACAGCAAATGGCACAAATATGTAGTCATCTCTCAGAGACTCATATTTGCGCCACTTACTCAGTTCAGCTGCCTCTGATGCCGCCCTGGCTCTAAATGAGATGAGAGGCTGCCAAAGTGTCACGCAAGTAGCATCCCACACTAGGGCTTTACATCTCTCCCAGGACCAATGTCATACCGTCGGGTCTCCTGCCATCGTCTCTAAATATTCCACAAGGCTCTAAAACCGAGGGAACATTTGTAGAGACAAGAGCCCTTCGGATGACATCGTTCAAAGAACTGTGCCGTGAAAACCTACCAGCACTTTTCTTATAAGAAAGTCCGTGGAGCCCAAACTTGTCGACGCTGCTACCACAGGGCACTGATGGGGTTGACAAATCGCCGCTCCTAGTCGGATTCCTACAGCGATGCGCAGCGTTCCCCATCAAGTAATGTGCCGAGATTACTTGATGGTAAAGCGTGTAACCAGTGACTAGATACCTTAGTCGAAACAGCTAGAAGGCGTGCCTTATCTTGGTCACTATGGAATTATGAAACAAATCTTTCAACTCTCTGTACCAACGGAATATCCCACTGTTTTGTTGGTTAACTTCCAGTGGAACATTTTCGCCGGGACAGAGCGTTTGCCATGTCTGCCCTGCTCTGTAGCAAAAGCACAGGTCTACTTTATTATTTAAAATTATGTTACATAAATTACTGACACTATGCACGGAAGCAAGGAAAGCAGGCAATGCAACGCTAGAAAGATTTCTCACACCAATACCACCAAATTTTATAGGTAAAGTAGCTTGAGTCCAGGCTGTTGTATTTAAAGTTAAATTTAGAATTTTTTCTATTGCTATTTTAAGATTATTATCAATATCTTTTAAAATATCCGAACATTTCCAGACTGGACTAGAGTGAGTAAGTATGTAAATCTAGGTACAAGGAGACAATATTTTAAGATAGTAAGCGCAATGTGGGGGCTTAATTTATACAATTTATCAACGTGGTATAAAACTGATCAAATTTTGTTTTTAAAACAGGTTTAATACTATCGAAAAACAACGGGGCACCTAGAAGGTATAGTGATTCCGTACTGACAGTTTTTATTCCTGGAGAAATATGATTGAAATTTTGAATTAAAGTGTCTCTGTGAGAAGTAGATAAATTATTGGAAAAAATATTTCATATTTATTGCTATTTGTTCAAGACCAATATTTTAAAATTCGGAAAATATAAGTAAGATCACTGAGGACGTCATCTGCTCTACCTCCCAGTGTACTGTCGTCCACGTACCAGACATTCAGCTTGGATTTCAAATTTGAAATAATGGGTTGAATTCCCAAACTGAAAAGTGCTGGACCTAGTGGGTCACCCTGCTGAACACCGACTGCAGAATCGATAACATGGTTTTAGAACAAGTTAGTATTTTGACTGTAACATTGCCAAACGTAGAAATAAATTTCGGGGTATTGTTAGCCACTTTTCAGCAGGGTTACCCTATCGATAGAGTTAAAAGCATTCCTTACGTCAACCTCACAAGAACATCTGCATCAGAGTTTGTTAAAATGTACGCACTGAATGTACTGCCGCCTCACAGCCACCTCTAGTGCAAAGCCTAGTTGAGTAGGCTTACATTTTGTCTTAAGATTAGAGATTATGTGCCTGCAATCTAATTTTGAAGTTAAGCGCTTGAAATGTGGAACCAACGGCAATAGGACGGATACTGTTATTTTTTTTTGAAGGCACACAATCTTGCCCCATATAAGAATGGAATGAAATTTAGATTAACATTACCAGAAAGCATAAAGTTACATAATTTTGTAATGTCATTAAGTACTCCGCCGGCGTCACCGGCAGAAGCGCTATAAGATCTTTTAAGATGTTGAGGCGTAATTCCGTCAATGCCGCCAGCAGAACCATTCGAAAATGACATAATTGTTTCTAAAGTGTCTTTTTCAGAAATTTGTAAAGGTTGCATAGAAGTCTTGGGCAGCGGTAAACCCTGAGAAGGATTGACCGAAGGATGCTTCTGACGAATTTCAAGAGTTTCGACATTACGAGGAGCCAGGATGTCGTCTGAGAATAAAATACGGGATGCATTTTTAAATCGCCATCCATTACTCGACTCAACTACTTTTTTAAATCAAATTTAGGACGTGGTCGAGATAAATGAGTATTAATTGGGTAATCTAAATTTTGAAAAGATGTCTCTTTAGTTGAGACGTAATTGATTTATTTATTGTTTTATCAAAATGAAAATGAGAATACGCGAAAGTAAATAATTTTGCCAACTCTTTTCACTATTAGTGAAACAATTTTGAATAGTGCATGACAATGCTTTAGCAAGCTGAACTCGCACCTCTAGGAATTCTTTTAACCACTGGTACATTACGATGATAATGTAAATTTGCTCCGAAAAAAGGGAAAAATTTGTGTCATTAGAGAATTACTAATAGAGTTATGAATTTCTACGGTAGGCAAAAAGGAAATACTTTTAGTATGGCATCGTTTGATATGTATATTTAATCCTTATTTTAAACAGCCTACTGTCGGTACAATTTTGACACTATAGAAATCCGGCTGTGAATGTAATGGAGCGGAGAGATTCAAAAAATCTAAACAGATCTCTACAGCACTCAAAAGTCTTTATATTACATAGTTTTACATTTAGTTCATATTGACTTGAAATCGCTGTACCGCATCTCTCCCTGAGACACAATCGTTTACGGCCTAAATAAAAGCACTTTACTCTATAAATGAAATATTATTAAAATTGTATAGTTGTTATGCTTTGACAGTTGACAACGACGCAGCAGAAATATTTTCCTTTATAAATGAGTATTATGTCTGAAATCAAAAAATAATCATTACAATAACTGTCTTATATATTTACTGATCTTTTTGTTGAAATTTGTAAGCCAGAATTGGCCTCTAAATAGCAAAATTAAATAAGTTAAATATACGTAGCTTTTGACAGTTGAAAAATTTTGTCATTATTCTATGTTGATAATAGAACAAAAAATGTACCTAAACATGAGCCGGTATCGTTAATTTTGTAGAAAATGGCTAGGGAAGATGGTTTTTACAATATAAAAAACTATTATTTTCAACAAAAAAGTTACCACCATTTGAAGACGAAGAACCATTCTATATGTGGTAGCTATTAGCTATGTTTGATTTGCTTTAGTTTTGTCACAAAATGTACCGAAAAACAGCATAATTTTGCCCGATTTGCAAACGCACCCTTAATGACCGTATTTCCTGTACTGTCAACTGTCAAAATGGCGTCGATAAAGCAGCGCCCTTTTGACTTTTTATTATTTAATTGACTTATGAAAAGCTATCGTATCATAGAGCCATCTATGGAAATAAGGCTGTAGTTTTTGCGTTATAAGAAATTGACGATATTAACCGGATGACCATACTACAATGTACGCAAGTTTTTATGAAACTGAAGAGACAAATGAATTTTCAATCAACCTGGTGGTAAGATTTGGTGGGAAAATTCTCGAATCCTTTAGTTGCAGGTGGGAGTTACGTTATATCTTTGAATATTTTTTTATAAAACTGAAGGCTACGGCAGTCCATGCACACCCAGCCAACTTCAAACAAAGTAGGCTACAGATGCTCACCCTAAGAACTAAAATATAATGCTTCACGGCCTGTAATTATACTGACTTTATATTCTTCAGATCGGAACACAGCGCTATAAGTACTGCTATTTAGCGGCAAAATAGGGAAAAGGTGGTACATACCCAGACGGACTACTAGTCATAGGAGTCCTACTGCCCCAGCAAATTTTCTTAATACACTTATATTCAAGCTTCGACTGATGGGAATCGAACGGGAAAACATCATTAGCGTACCTGTTCTGCATTTTTCAAGCCTGTATTATTACGCCAAAACCCTGGGAACCACGATCTGAAAAAGGTAAGATCAGATAATCTTAGTTCTCCGAGGCGCTGTGTGGTGGCGGCGTAAGACAATTCATCATCCGTACTTTTGGTGTTGCAAGAGGCGACTATGGGAATCTTTCGATTTCCGATAAGTAGATGGTGGTTAAACCTTTTCATTTTGCCAGACGCGAAACTACCAGACTGGCAGCAGCGTCAAAGATGCGAGACGTTTGGTACTGCGATCGTCAATCCGTCTGACCAGCGTGACGACTAAGGCAGACGACTTTCTTTCAAACGCGTTCAATAACTTTAGGTTCTCATTCATTCGGGCGTATTTTTTCCTATTTTCGGAAATGGCTGAACCGGTTTAAGTGATTCTTTATTAAATAGCACGAAGCGTTAGTCGGTCCTCGGACCGAATACCTTGTCCGGCGGAAATCTCCCTATTCCTTTATTGACCAAAATTTAATTCTTTTTAGTTTTTGAAATCTAATGTTTCTTTCTTGTGTGTCATTCATTTCTTTGTCGAAATGTATGGTTGTTGTGTCTTTGTTGCTGCATAGATTTTGTAAAATTCTGTTGTGGTAGTAATGATATCGCTCTGGTGTACAATTCTATATCTTGTTTTCTCAGTCTTTCTATCCATGTTGTATTAGTTCTGAGTTTTTTGTAGGCCTTCTTTGTACTTCCAGTGCTTTGTAGATGTTATTTTATTGTGTCTTGTCTATATTTTGCGTAATTTGCTTTTATATATTTGTTGACTACTTTATATAGTGCAACATTAAAGCAATAGAGGCAACAGAAATAATAGAAGCAATAAAGAAACTGAAGCTAGATAAAAGCCCTGGTTCAGATAACATTACGAACGAAGCACTGAAAAAGCACACATAACTTAGCTGCACCATTAGCTGAACTGTTTAACATGATTCTGCAAATTCTTGAAACACCGTCCCAATGGTCCGAATCCAACATCATATTGATATATAAAAGGCGACCTGAAGGACATCGGAAACTACCGACCAACTAGCTTGCTATCGAGCCTATACAAATTATTCTCCACAATTATAAAAACAAGGATTATTGACACATTGGAAAAAACAACCGGTAGAGCAAGCAGGCTTCAGAAAGGGTTTTCAACGGTTGACCACATCCACACACTTGAATTAATTATGGAAAAGTATCAGGAAACCAAAGAACACTTTATATAGCATTCATTGACAACCAAAAGCTTTTGATACGGTAAGACATATAAGCATCTGGGAAAGCCTGAAGGAACAAGAAGTGGAGGAAAAATATGTAAAATCATCAAATTCATATACATATAACAACAATAAGGGTAAAATCAAGCTAGAAACCCCAGGCCTTTGCTTCCCAATAGAAAGGAGTTAGACAAGGCGATCCGCTGTCTCCAATAATATTTATAGCCGTCCTCGAGGCGATCATAAACAAGCTAGACTGAGCAAACGAGGTCTATACATAAATGACACTTACTTAAGCCACCTAAGATTCGCTGATGACTTAGTACAGTTATCGGAATCATTTTCCAGCTACAGAACATGGTAGAAAACTCCACCTAGCTAGTATAAAGGTGGGACTAGAAATGAATATTACAAAGACTAAGACAATGACAAATAGCTTGAAAAGATCAATATTAGTTAATAGCAAACCATTGGAATACGTTGATAAATATGTCTATCTTGGAAAACTATTAGTTTTGACAGGAAAAATAAGAACATAGAAATAGAAAGAAGAATCCAATTAATATGGAACAAATACTGGAGTTTCAAGGACATTTTAAAAGTAATATGCATTATTAAAACAAAAGTCATGAAGTCGAGCTTTGCCTTGTTTGACATGGTTGCCAAACGTGGAAATTCACTGCTGAAATAAGAAAAAGATCAACGTCTCTGTCAGAAGACTCGAACGAAGTATGCTAAAGATAAGGAAGCTGGATAAAATACGACACACTAAAATAAGAAATATAACTAAAGCAACAAACGCTCTGAGATACGCACAAAATTGAAATGGAAGTGGGCAGGACATGTTGCAAGGCTAACTGATCTTAGATGGACCAAAAGTAACATTCTGGAATGGCCCAATAGGCAAAAGAACAAGAGGGAGACCTATTACAAGATGGGAAGACGATATTAAAACAATAGCTGGTTCAAACTGGAGACAAGTAGCTCAAGATAGAGTGAAATGGGCATCATTGAGGAGGCCTTTACCCACTATGGGTTCCGGTACATTAAATAAAAATAAGATTTGACAAATAAATATATTATTGTCAAAATAGTTACCGTAAAGGCGGGTTACTTTAGCTGTTTTTTTTTCAGTTATTTTACGAATTTGATCTGTGGTTTGTATTGGTATTGTCCTTTTAGTATTCTTATATGCTATAAAGAAGCTTGAGGATGTACTCAACAAGATATGAAGTGTATTTTAGAAATATGATACCTAACAGTAACTTTTTTTTTTAAAGTTTGGCCAAAGTTCTTAGGAAAGGGTTAATTTAACCCCATGAACTTTATCGCTGAAAAATCGTAATTTGCAGCTATTATTGGCCAAAGAAACCATCCAGGGCGGAAAGATTGAATATATCCAAGAGAGATTTGATGTAAGAAAAAGTTCGAAATAAATTAAACACGATGTAAAATCAATATTATATATTTCAAAAAGATTTACAGTAAGTAAATTTCTCAACAATATCTCAACTCAGTAGCAAACTTACAGAAATACAACAATAATATTATCTTAGATTAATTAGGTAACATTTGCAAACGTATATTTTACTTCTCAGTCTAATTAAATTATAATTTCAGTCTTATTTAAATGAGAATCAACGTTTACCAGTAGCATAGGAAATCTAATTTTCTTCTCTTAGTTTCTCTCTTAGTTCTTATTACACGTTCATTTCCGGAACCGAGAAACAACCTTTTTCTCCAATTTTGAGGTCCAATCTTACACAATATGTGGTCCCAACCATAAAGTTGTTCATCTTTATCGTGGCCACCGCCAGTACATCTTACCTTTTTTCATGCACGTTATAAAGGCTCCTACCTCGGAAACTGCTAAGACTTTACCTGGGTATTTGCGTGAGTTCCATGTTACTAGAACATGGTCGCCTACAACAACATCTAGATCAAGTGAACCTCCTCGAAAACCTGGTGGCTCTAATGTATCCTGCGGTAACTTTTGATTTGACGTGCGGCGAGACCCGCAAGTTTTGTCTTGACAATCTTCAACAACTACCTGCATTTTCTCTTTTCACTACATTTTTTCAACGATCTGTATACCCTCAATAGATTGAAGGAGTGAAGTCTTTAAAACATCAAACAGCTGTTGTTCTACATCTGTTACTTGAAGAACAGGAGAGCCACACCCTTTCTACTTCACTCTCCTGCTGAAGATCAGGCGAATTTCGAAATGTAGGTGCATCAGTATCACTAATCTGACTCACATAGTTGGCCAGAAAACATCATCCTCAGAGTCATAAGGCATTATGTGGTCTTCAGTGGAAGAAGCTAGACTGATGGTCCTGTCACTGCAGCTTGAAGATGAAGAGACGTTACGTTGTCTTCATTTTGCGTCTTTTTCTTTTATAGTTTTAGCCTGTTGTAAACCCGATGGACCTGCTTCAAGGTCAGTGCACAGATTGATTTTCCAGGTGGCACATTAAGTTTCTTTTTCCTAATTGTTTTCTGTTCTGGGCACGCCTCAGCTCGGTATTGCACCAATGTATGCATAAAAGAGTTCTATAAGACCTGCGTTTATTATTCGATCTTGTTTGGGTAATCTAGCTAAAGGCCCTCTTTCAATGGGGTATATGCCTGTCTTTCTGAAACCAGCAATCAAATTCGCCTTGGTCTCGGTCAAAGAATCCAAAGCCGTTTTTAATAGTCGTGGAAACTGATCCTTAGGTGTAGTCGACAGTTTCCTACCCAGTTGACTGTTCTTCCATTGAAGCAATACTTGCCGCCACTTGCACTTCAAAGGTCGAAAATATGCGACGTCTAGTGGCTGAAGTATATGTGTAGCGTTGGGTGGCAAACAAATAAAACTAACATTGTGCTTCTCACACTCGTTCAAAACTGTTTTATTAATGTGTGAAGCAAGGTTGTCTCCAATCACTACTTTTCTACCATTTTTCTTCTTAAGAACTGGCATAAGATGATTGAGAAACCAGTCTTCAAAAGTTGCGCTGTCCATCCATCCGCTCTTGTCCTATTATATCGAGCGCCTTCGGACCATTTTCAGTCCAAGTCGACCAGAGATGATCCGACTTATAAACGATGAACGGTGGAATTGTTTCCGCGGCGTTGCCACAGAACATGACAGTAAAATTAACTTTTGTAGCGTTTACTATTGTTTCCGGATATTTTGTTCCTCTTCTGCATAATATAGTCTTTTTTCCGTCATCACAAAGGTTGCTTTCATCGTAGTTGAATATGTTTCGGGTGGAACGCTTTCAGTTCTTTTGTCGATGTTTTCAAATTGGAAATGACATCTTCCGACACTTGAGCTGACTCTTTTGATATTGTTAGCAAGTCGCCGTGAAAGAGATTGATGACTTTACCAGAATGTTGTTCTTAAAAATTTTTACAACTCTTCCTGGGATTCAAGGTAATTTTTGATTATCATTTTTAGGTCGAATGCTGTCAGCGGAAACCCATATTCCGAAAGCGCAGATTTTTTACGTGGTAGAGCCATGCGCAGCTATATTAATAGTATAGTTGTAGCACGAATGGGTCGGCTCGACCCGAAGGACCACGCTCTCACAGATTAACGTAAAATAGCAGCTTAATGCTGCTGTGTTTGTATGGTGAGTGTAGAGAACCGGAGACCTTTTACTGGAAAAGAGGCATTCTATCTTAGTCTTCACGGCTGACAACGCATCTGCATTTAAACGCTAACGAAGATAGATGTAGATGTCTATAGGCAACAGCAACCACTTACCATCAGGTGGACTGTGTGCTGTTTGTCACCCTTATTCTATAAAAAAAAATGTGAGCTTCAAACGCCTTTTCTTCCTCTTCAGTAAAATTGTAGGTTTACCTGGTTTGTTAGTGTTTCCGGGTTAATTTGTTTTTCAAAGTGCTGCGAGGAATATTAAATAACCCTGCAGCCGCCTTCAGGTGAGCACATTGGACTGGATTGCATCCAGACATTTTTTAAATCTGCCTGTGGTCGATATATCGACGACTGCCAGGCTTTCGTCTGTACACGGATGGCACAGGAATATCGCTCTGTGTTTTAATTCTGTGTCAAATTGATCAAAAATGTAAAGTTCTCCACTAATAAATATTGTAGGGTTATTTTAGCCCCGCAGGTCCAAAGTTACCCAAAGGTGGTCAATGTATACCGATTTTCTAAATCTGTCATTAAATCCCATCACATAAATAAATCGTCTTAAAAACAATTTCCATACTCCTACATACATGCCTAAGAAAAATAATAACAATCCAATTTGAAAACTTACCAAAATACAGCTTCAGACACCAGTTTGCAGCAGAAAAATACGCCGATTTACTGTCAAAAGTTTAAACAGCGCGAACATGTAGCGACGTGCACCCGAGTCGGTAAAACAGTTCCGCAAGTACGCTCATATCGCCATCTATTAGTTATAAAGGAACTATGACGTTCGATTGTGTGTTCGTGACACAGCGGGCAGTTAAATCATTTTCTCGATTTGGGCCAAAGTAATGCCCTAGGGTCAATGTAACCCGCCTCTACGGTATACATAAATAGATAAATATAAATTTATGAAAGATTATACTACATAATAAAGTTATATAAAACATTAGTTATATAAATATTGTTATATAGGTACATATACTTTAGATATAGATAAATCTATATTAAGCAAGTAATAAATAAATAACATAGAATAAACCAAACTAACACATGCATAGATTATAAGAAATGTCAATTTACATGAAATAAAAGGCTTTTTTATTTTTTTATTTTATTTTTAGTTTTTGAAATTGGTTTTAATTTTTATTAAGTTTTATTTTGTTACACTAAATATATGAACTTCCATGCACTTTAACATTTTAACATTTATTCTGTAGATTATTTTTGTCGCGGTAGCAGAAATAGATAATTGGAGAAGAAAAGGACTTCTACCACCTAGGATACAGCTATTTATCGTCATCTAGTACACAGCTCTATGTCGTCACTAGGCCTCATTTGTTCAAAATCAAAGTCAAAAGTCGTTTAAAGCTCCTAATGAACATCAAAATCTACACCAGTTGCAAAAGCTAGACCTCAAAGAAAACTCAAACTCAAAAGGTAGTGGGTCTGAATCCGCCATTCGAATACTGTCGTGAACCACTCTAACACAAGCATTTTAAGGAGTGGTTAATAAAACTTTTTTTGGCAAGGTGCACTAAGCAGATGAGGTTAGTGTTTATAAAATTGTTACAAACCACTCCCAAACCCCAGAGGTTTTAATAATTAATTTCTTGATGTTCGATTTATATCAATATCCACTAATGTACCGATATAGCACGGAATTACTTCCGTATTCGTTCTATTTGTATTACGCATTTTGTAATTATGTGCATGTTTGCAAACAGTCTATTATCCGTAATGAGATAGGCTGTTTATTTTAACTAAATAAAGCCAATTAGCTATCAACCTAATTAGTTCTTGCTAACTGTCTCGATGTGTTTTGGTTATTGAAATCATTATGTGACATTGAATACATTATTGTATAAAACTATTTTTACGGATTTTATCGCGTTTAATTTACTTCATTTTATTTCCGACGTTTCGGGTGCTTTACAGCAACCCATGGTCACGGGTAGGGGCTGAAATATTTGACGTCCCGATGTCACAGTTAGCCGGACTACATTCAGTTTTCGAATATTAAGTTTTGGTTCGATGTACACAGAATAAGCTTACAGTATCGTGTACTTTTAGAATCGGTGTACTTTTGCGAGGATTTGTGGTCTTTCAAATCTGATAATGGCGGGGACGATCTTGAACATGTTCATAGACTGCAGACTTCCCAGAGCGTCGGTGTCTCACGTCAGCTATATGTTCTTTCACGCGGGTTTTAATGGATCTTTTTGTTTGTCCTATGTAAGAGAGACGACATTCGCAATCAAGCTTGTACACTCCTGCATCTTGAAGAGGGATATTACACTTAACGGATGGTAAAAATTTACTAATCTTCTTCGGCGGCTTGAAGTATGTTTTAATAGAAGCTCGCACAGCTGTAGCCAACCTTGTCTGTGACTCTTTGACATAGGGTAGTACAGCGATGGATGATGGTGTGATTCAACCATTCGCGTTGACCATTTGAATATCGGTTGGTACGTCTTTTTCTATACATTATGACCAATAGTTTTATCAGGATTTCGGATGACTAAAATTAATATAAGTAAATTAAAGGCGATAAAATCCGTAAAAATAGTTTTATTCAATGTGTCGTGTTCGCGTAAATATAAGAAATCATTACATTATTGTATATTAACATAACCAATGCATATAGTAATGAAAGAGTCCTGGTAGCTCAGAGGTTAAGCGTTTGTCTTGAGAAGTACTTGAGTAACCCTGGTTTGTTCCCCGCCGACGTAAATTAAAGAGTTAATTGCGATTATAAGTGCTGATTTACCACGTGCTCGGCGGTAAAGGTAAACATCGTGAAAAAACCTGCATATATGAGAAATTTAAAAATACAGATTAGGCACGCGCGGCGTAACCTTCCTTCCCTCTTAGAATTGAGATCAGGTCTGTGTCTAGTACTTGAACTTCAATAGGCTTAAACTTAACCTTTACAAGAATAAAAATAAATAAAGTTGATGGCTCGGTAGCGCAGTAACTAAACGTTTAGCTTCAGCGCTACCGTTCGAATCCCGCATGGAACAAGTGTTTTTATACGAAAACCGTTTTTTTTGAATAAGGATAACTGTTAATAAAAATGCTTATTATTTGATATATTTATAACATGTAGCTTTAAATATGGCCAATAGGAAAAGGGCCAGAGTTCAAGGTGTTTTTAATTTAATAAAGTCACCAAAGTGGAAAAACTGTTTTCCTTTTCTCTATTTGGTCTCTAACGAGAACCATTGAACTTGGTAAGTTTTATAATTTTGTGCTCATTTTATGTTGTTTGCCTTTTATTGATATTTCAACAAAAATCATTATTACCGTGTGGTGACTACATAAGAAAATCCATCACCTCAATCAGGTCCCGAATTTCACGGGACGGTTGGCAAGCATACTTATAATAGATTTTTCTAACTATTATAAGCAAGTGCTTGACTACTATCCCACCTGATAGTAAGTGGTGATGCAGCCAAAGATCGTAAAGCGCACTGACTTAGCTTATCAAAACCTATTCAGTCTTGTTTTAAAAAAGAGAATGTCATTGTAATCGGATGAAAAGGAGTGTTTGTTACCTTAAACTCATTACTTTAATGTAAAACAAGCTCCTGCTAGCAAAGCTATGCTAATCAGGCGAATAACCGTTTGAAGTACTACACCTCTTGGGTCGTGGAAATTATAGTAAACCAGTCTAATGGTTAAAACAGTAATTAAAAACCCGTATTCGTAAAAAGTTTACTGAAAAAAGAAAATTTTTAATATGACAATCCTACAGTTAAAGACGAATCTAACAACACCTCAAACATTAAAATCAATCAAGCCGTTTAGGCTACAGGTTGCGCCAAAGAGATAGAAATACATACATGTATACATACACACACTCGCAAACATTAACTTCCTTTTGGGGGTGTCGGGTAAAGAAAAATTAATCAACCCTTTTGTTATACCTAAAAAGAGTGTTACACCTTAAACTCATTATGTACTTTAATGTCAAATAATAGGTATGCTTAAGGTAGAAATATCATCAAGAAACTGTCGTACGAGACTATTTACATAAACGGCTTAACGACCTAGTAGGGAACCTTTATATTGACAAACCGATATTGTTTCTTAACTGAGATAATTTGTTAGGTCTCAGCTGCACAAGGTAACGTCAAATACTTACGCTTAGAGAAATTTCAATGTTCCTTAAGAAAGTCACCACATCATATATTTTAAATTACTTTATTTAAGGACATGATAAAACAATTAATAGTTAATTATTAGTTATAATATTAAATATTACAACATACGAGTGTCGTGGAACACTCGGTTGGAACGAAGTTCCTTTCGTATATTATTGATAGTCTACACTACGTCAGAAAGGGTGACAGAAAACCTTACATTTTTCTCGCCTAGCCTCCATCCGCCATATTAGTACTGTCCGATAAAGAACTTCGTTCAAAATTAATAAAATTCGTCACGGAAAAACGTTTGCATTTCGATACTTAATCAAGGATATGTGTAGGTTTCTATGAACTGTAATAAAATTTTCGTCATTGAACCAAAAAAACAACTTTATCGCCTGTTCTCGATTTATAAATCCGTATGTCTAAGGATTTCACATTAAGTCGATTTCCACGTACACGGAAAGCTTCTCACGTATTAAGGATTTGTGCAAAGTGATGGAAAATATATTTTAGTTCTATAACACTTAGATCTGTGTAAATATTTTCACCCACAATTACCAATGAAACCATTTACCATTTACTTTTATTATTATTATGAATAAATAATATGTACACATATTTATGTCTCTTTGCAGGTCACTACAACAACTTTCAAAGATTTCTTCTATTTTGTCAATTCTATAAAAACTAATGGACATTGTTGAAAGGATTTGATACCAGACATCTCACATCTCTACCGTGTAGTGGTTGTAAGAATATTGAATATCCCATATCATCCCGTGGATGTCGTAAGAGGCGACAGAGGGAAAGAAACCAAAAGACATTGCAGTTATTCATGAGCGGCGGTAGTCATAATCAGGTGAGCCGCATGCTCGCTTGCCCCTCTTATATAAAAAATAATAATCGACATACCATCATTCAATTAATCACTCTTGCTTTGAATATACCCAGACAGTAATCTTAGGTTAGAACAGACATTTATCGGAATACAATTTATAAATGTTTGTTTTATTAATACCTATCTGCAAGTTTATTGTAGGCAAAAACAAGACCATTTATGTACTCCCTAACCTACCTACCATCTTTGTTTCCAAGTATGAGTATCGTACTATACGTACCAAGTGGATTATCCGAGGAACACCTTACGTAAAAAGTACTTGAACTTTTACATGCTACGAGGCGCTTATTATGTTTTGCTTAATTTCTTTAACTGTTCTTAGTGTTTAGCCAGCATAGAGTCAATTTCTCTTAATGACGCTTCGCTTAAAGGTAAAATGTGTATGGTATGGGGTAAAGGTAATGGTGTTGGGTTGAGCATTAAATTATTATTGTAGAACCCAAAAAGAGTGAAAAGTATTTTATTATATAAAATCCAATTATTGTGCAAATCACTTTTCTCTGAATCCTTCCTTACAAAGTATGGAGGAAGATTTTTTTAAATTTAAAAATGTTATCTCCACACAAGGATTGTCTTCTGTATCATGGGGGCAGTTTACATACAAAACTTTCAAGGAAAACATCCAGACCCGAAACAATTATTTGTAGGCCATACAAATACTTGATCCGTGGGATTCGAAATCATTGTTAAGCCACTGGGCCACGGAAAAGTCGAAAATTGTTTAATATGGTAGGAAACATAAATAATTTTTTGTTCCAATTTAAATTAAAAACAATAAAATACAGTTTAAAATGGATTTTCACGGCATAATTAAATAAGTGTGAAATGGACACCCGAGATTACGGATCACCACTTCATAAAGATTTGTTATTCAAATGATCATCGAAAGCTTGGGGTTACGTTCTATTTGCATAATGCTTTTCCAATACTGAAAACTGAGTCGCCACAACCAACAGATATAAACTAATGGCTGTTTAATGCATACGAATGGTGTTTTCATTTTCATTTATTTCATCATCATTATCATCATCATTACAGCCCTTCACAAGTCCACTGCCTAACATAGGCCTCCCCCAAGGAATGCCACAAAGCACGGTCACGAGCCACTTGCATCCATTGACTTCCTGCATGTCTTACCAGGTCGTCATTCCATCTAGTGAGGGGACGCCTCACACTTCGCCTGCCGGTACGAGGCTGCCACTCGAGAAACTTTCTTCCCATTGGTTGTCGGTTCTTCGAGCTATGTACCGGCCAATTGTCACCAGATACTAATCCTCGGCTATGTCGGTTACTCTGGTTCTACTGCGCATATCCTCGTTTTTAAGTGTATCACGCAGAGAAACGCCGAGCATAGCCCTTTCCATAGCTCGCTGAGCGACTTTGAGCTTCCTTATACGGCCAGCAGTGAAGGACCACGTATCAGATCTTTTAGAATAGAATAGAATAATATTTTATTCAGTATAGATCACATGTGTAATTCTTATTGAACGTCATTTTTTACTTTACCACTGGTTCGAAAAAAACCTTCTGTCTTGGGAAGAACCAGCAAGAAACCCAGCGGGACTTTTTTTTGGAAGTAAAGACTTGATGAATGAGTTGGGGGGTGGCTCGAACTTTAGGCCTAGTCAATTTGAATAGCATATCACGGTTGAATAGGGGCAAAAAGTTCTCATTACACTCCTAGGGTATCAAAATGGCTAAAAACCAAAACATTAAAAATTCTTATTTCGGCTATAACTCCGCCTCCTTCGGAGGTTCTAACACAGTCTTTGCTTCCTGCATCCCACTTGTTTTTAAAGTAAATTTTACATGAATGGTTATACAAACTATTTACAAAATTTATTTTAGAAACAGCTTGGAAGCGACCACCTCATTTCCAGGGGTTATTATCAACCATGTATTGATTTATATTATAATAACCCTTTTTATACAGATTTAGTTTAATAAAATATTTATACTTGCTAATAGAGATAGCTTGTATATTTTCTGGGACTTTGTTGTAATAGCGTATACATTGCCCCAAGAATGAATTACTGACTCTGTGGAGTCGAGAAACTGGTATCACTAGCATGTGTTTGTTCCTAATGTTTACAGACTGTATATCACTTTTTTTTTTACTAAAACTACCTTTATTTTGTGAACATACATTAAATTTTCATTATACTTTTTGAAGAGACTCTTTCGGTTTTAGGTTGTAAATAGCTCTAATGGCCTCTTCTGTAAAACAAAAATAGTTTCTGAATCAGGCGCATTTCCCATAGCAAAATACCATAAGACATTATGCTATGGAAATAACTGAAATAAACTAATCTAGTTGTCTCGACACTAGTGAGACCTCCATTTTTACAGCATAGGCTGCGGAACTTAGTCTGCTTGCTAGTTTGGATATATGGGGGCCCCACTGAATCTTTGCGTCGAGAGTGATGCCAAGAAAAACAGTGGATTCTACAGGGTTCAGTTCTTCCACATTTAAAAACACATTGGTATTCAGATTTTAACATTCGATGTTGTAAATTTTTTCATAGGTCATCACTGGCAACACGCACTGGTTGTACAATCTAATTTGGAGGTTTTGAGATATGCCTGACGAGAAGATGTGTCGTAATCTCCCGAACGCTGCCCAACCGAGTTGAATCCGTCGATTGACCTCTGGTCGAAGTTGGACTTACCTAGTCGGACTATTAGTCCCAGGTAAACATATTCGTCAACAACTTCGAGCTTAGTGAGAAAGTGCTTTTAAACATGTTAAAACTTAGTTACAGAGAAATACCCAAAGGTATGATATCAAACAAATTGAGTCGTGGTAGCTCAGGGCCTAGGGCTCGCTGTAATTTCACAGTACCCGAGCAACCTGTTCGATCCTGTCGGCACCAATGAAATAATTGTAATTTTAAGTGCTGATTAACTACGTGCTCAGCGGTGAAGGAAAACATCATAAGGAAACCTGCATTACGGAGAAATAAGAAAAATAATAAAAGTATAAATAGCCTTTATCTTACTTTTAGAAATTCTCAGTACTCCATTTTAAATTAAATGATTTTGTTTGGCTAAGAATTTAATTTCAAATTAATTTTATTTTAAAAACATGGAATTTTTTTTAAACTAGTCAGTTGTTTTGATTAGCATTATGTTTTTATCGCATTTGAATCTTTTCGTCATCATGGATACGTCAAAAATTGAGTAATTATGGAATATGAGTTGTTAAACAGAAACAATTCGTCATAGTCGTAGAATAGTGACGGATCTGACAAATATTAAATTTACAGGGCAGCTGTTTCAAATTATTATGTTAGAATTTTTTGACATCTTTTTAATTCTAAATCTTTAATTATGAAAACTGGCATAAGTTAAATGTAAGGTTTGTTTTAAGCTGGAGTAAAAACAACAAATTATTATTATACAGTTTCAGAAAATCACATGCTTCATTTTACTTTGGAGTCAACACAGTCCATAGTTGTTCCTAACATTGTTCTTCGGAAAGTTATTGTTCAAAGAATGACGGATGTTACTTTCCAGTTATGTTCTACCGACTTAATGAGTAATATTTTATGGATGTGTTACTGTCATATTTTATTTTGACCATCAGGCGCAGGTGGTCTGTAGATTAATATCGTAGGTTGGGGTAGGTAGGTATCTTATAAATAAAACACACAATTAGGTCTGGTTCAATCAATATAATAAACATAGCTTGAATCAAATAATTATCAACGACATTATTCTTGTATTATATAGAATAAGAAGGCTGTAATGTTGAAGCTATTGGGACCTGATTACTTTTTCTTTGGTAAGTTACTAATCTATAACTTATACACTAATCATTTATTAGCCAAACTACAGTATCACAATATTTTTTTAAAAATAATAAGGTAATAACAACATTAATTAAATGAATAAATTTAAAAATTACAACTCAGAGATCAAAGTAATAATTACAACAAGAAATATTAATAAGTAATAAAAGTATAAAATAATTCTATTGCAGAATTATTCAGTCAGATTCATGGTTTTCATCAGAAACATTACGCCCATGAGCTAAATTTCTGAAATAATTATGGTATTTGGTAGGTATTATTAAGGAATCGCAAAGACTAATAATATCCTTATATTTATCATTACTGATCGGTATTGGACCCACATAAGCTTTTGTGTAAGATTGGAGTATTGTAATTTCTAGTCTCGAAGTACAATGGTCATGTAATCATCGGATAAAGTATATTTGTAGCGGATTTTATTGCCTGAGTCCCATCGACACAAACTTCTTTTATGCCTGTCCAAGTAACTTTGTTGTTAGCTGTATTTTAACCCAGTTCTTATTTTTAGCTGATCTTTAAAATCAAACACTAACGACTGATTAACGTCTATGACTTCATAAGAATCACCTGTTACTTTAGCCCAACGTACAAGTAATTTCCATTCATCTGGTGTATAAATTATTTTATGCTCGGCAGCCCTCTTCTATCACACTGTGACAGAACCCCTCGTTTTGGTGTGGCCTTTTTTTCAAAGAATCTATAGTTATATCATATTCTTTAGCTACATGAGCATACATAATAAATATAGGTGATTCGATTCTGGCCAGCACAATTGTCTGACCAGAATCGAAACTCTTTTCACACCCTTCGATACAAACTTTTGAAGTCATAAACGCAACTGGCTACTCTCTGTTGGCCCCACGTTTGGCAACACCTTCATCCCACATATAGCAAAACCTTGTTTGCCAACCATATCGTATATGGTGAAATTATAACATGACAGCTTTCGCTTGTAATACAATACACTCATTTGCCCGTGAGGAACGACAAAACCTTCTGAAAATCAAAGGTAGCACAAACCATGCGTCCAT
Source organism: Parnassius orleans (assembly GCA_029286625.1). Lineage (NCBI taxonomy): Eukaryota > Metazoa > Arthropoda > Insecta > Lepidoptera > Papilionidae > Parnassius > Parnassius orleans. The sequence goes on along the minus strand of JAGSMP010001611.1, from coordinate 18,074 downwards.
TAGAATTAATAGCGTCAATTTTATCATTTTGTTTTAAGGTCCTAGATAGTTTTTGCTGTTTAAATGGATTGCATACTGTTCTCTAAAGTCGGTAGACGATTTTGTGTTAGTTTAAAACTGTGGCACTGATCACAAGTATCCTTTTGGGTAGATGGAAACTCAAATTAAAATGACTGTTAACTATATCTCTGTACTGTCTAAGACTAGAAGCTTTATTTGAATAATGATTGAGTTCAGGCATTCTTTGTATAAATTGAACATCCGAGCGATGCTCAAGTCACCATCTAAATACAGTCTTGGACGCTGCTCTATTATAATGAGATTCTACTGGCCAAAATGAATTAACATGAGCACAAACCGATTTACCATTTCATCGTCAACAATCCGATTATGATTTTTATGTTTCCCCATGTCTTTTTCTATCAAAGTGCTTCCGTCATATTTATCCCAAGCTGTGCGAACTAACCTTTCGCATCGAATACGTACTTAAAACATGGTTTTACAAACTTCTATTTGGATGAACCTTGGCAAAAATACTTGTAAGTGAATTGACGGTTATGCTTTAAATCTCTTTGAAGACTTCTTCTGTTTTGTAATATAATTCGCAACATGCAACCATTGCTTTTCACGATCACCCACTTCCAAAACTTTTCAAATGCATCCTGTCTTTCTTCGTGAGTCAACATAGTGTAACACTTATATCTACACGTGCAAGGCCTACCCATAGTTTTTGCTGGAACAATAACGCCCTTTTGGAGGAGTATTCTTTTCCTTCATTTTTGTTACATATTTTCTTTTAACATCTTTCCAATCATCATAATTTCGGACACGTTTTTCACTCTACATCGAATAAGAGGCGCTGGAGACGACTGGCATGAAGACACAGCTGTGTTGATTGATTGACAGTTGTTATAGTCTGCACCATCGTGAGTGGGACAAAAAATCGTTACATTCTTCACCATGAGTTTCTGCTGGTGATGGCATAGGTGTTTGTCCGTTGTTGTCAATAGCTGGGGTAATCGGTTGAGGAAAGGTGACAGATCTGATATCAAGGTAGAGGTATTTAAAGGAGTTAAAGCAGAGCCGATATTTAAGGGGATATGACACAATGCTGATTTTGTGACGGGAGTAAATTTGGTGAGGATGCATTTTGATATACGGGCATAAAGGATCTTCTCCAAGAACACAAGTAGGTATGTTGGGTTCATATTTTCATGTGTTGATTTTATGATTTTGATTGTTCCGTGTACGTCATCTGAAAAGACATCCTCATAAATGTCGTTCATCTCTTCTATTACGTTGCGTGCTCCTGGGGTAATGGCGAATGGCTTTCTGAAAAGGTCAGTATATGTAAAAAATATATCGATTATTAATACCACAGATCAACATTTACTAAAAACCGTAACATATTCACATAAAAAGATTTGAAAGTATAAAATAATAAAATTTACCTTTTTATTTATAGCTAACTTATAACTCAGTTAAGATTATTTATTTATAGAAAAATATATTATATATATACAATAATCATTGTTTTTCAATAGAAAAAGGTGGAAGAATTTAGTTCTAAGAACAAAGTGGATGGCAGATACGACCGTTAGATAAAAAGCATTTCCACAGAATATCGTCGTTTGTGATCACGTGATACAAAGAAAATGTAATATAGTTACATACAACTTGAAAATTCAAATTTTCAAATATAACACAAACTCAACAGAATAATTGTAGTACTATCAGGTAGCAAATATTATTTTTATAAATTAAATTTTAGTTTGATTTATATTTTCCGTAGAAACCGACGGATAGTCAGAACCGATGCTTTAATTATTTATTGCAAATTGTTTATAAATACAACAAATAATAATACCAAAATATTAATATGGATTTTAACTTACCTGGAGTTCCTGGTATGCAGTCCTCCTCATCAATGCACTCTTCATGAGTAAAATTCGTAATTTGTGCATTTTGCTTGTTTCTTCCATTTTAACATCAGCTTTGATCGTCCTGTTTTCATTGTGGCACACCTTTAATATGGTATGCAAAAACCAGGCACGAAATAGCTAATAAACAGGCAAACAAAGATAAACTATTGAAATTGTTTAAGAAAAATCTAATCCGCTGCAACGCGTCGGCAAGTTCGAAGAATAGTGGCGATTGCGCGGATCTGTCGGGAGCGGAGCGGCGGCGGAAATCCCGCGCGTCGTACAAAGACGAGTATACATAAGCGTCATTTTACTATGAGTGCCTCATCAAATCCGTCTGTTTACCGACTGATTAACTTAAAATCCAAAATACATTTATTTTTTCTTTAATGTAGTAATAATATTTGACAATGTATTATCCAAATATGTTAAAAGTGAATTTCGTATTTTTTCAAAACCGACATTATTCTACGATCATGACGAATTGCAAGCGCTTGTTATATGGATGCCCCCTTACAAAACCGCGAACTACGCGGCAACCTCATATTCCCACACAACATTTCATTGTTTCCACGAGGCAGTTTTGCTGACTTGATGGGAAACTCGCTCGCCGTCGACTCACAATGACGCACGCGGTGTCAACGTACATAGCACCTTACCAGAAACCTAATGCAGTGAGGGAATTCTGCTGAATTGATGGGAAAGGTGGCGGCCGTGGATTCACAGTGACGCCCGCGGCGTCATTCGACAGCATTATATGTATATACGAAACTCCACGACGCCACTTCACTTCGTTTCTAGCATCGAACAATTCTAGGTTTAATTAGATTTAATTAGTATTAGTTCTTTTAGTTGTAATATCTTTTAAATAAAATTTAATAAAAGTAATTTTGTTTTTTTTTTGGGTCCTCCGGCGGCGACATCCATAATTGGCGCAGTCGGTAGGATACTCGAGTAGTCTCAGTGTAGTTTATTAGTAAATTTCTCATATCGAAATCCATATCGCAACCACTGCCGCGAGTCATCGGGTATCCAAAGAACCTGGAGTCCAGATCGGAAGATAAATCTAGACATCGATCCCAGAGGGATTAGAATTAGCGTAAGTACACTCAAAAATCGTTTCTGAGTGTACTTACATGAGTTTTTTTTGTGTGTTGCTTCAATTATTCTAGTAGTAATTTTTATTGTACAAAATTTTATATCCTAAGCAAACCACTTCTAGAGCCTGTATATGCCAGACTAGCTGTAGGTTCAAATGAGATAATAATAGAAACATTAGTGTAGATTTAGATAATTCAATTAACTCTTGTAGATTCTGAAATGACAGACGTAGAGACATTATCTTTAAAGTTTACGTTTAGTACCAGATTTTGATGGGAACTCGAATATATTGCCTAAGTTATTCATTTGTGTGATCAGATTGTTTCTGATTATATAAGTGAAAATCCTGGCAAAGAACTAGCTAAGCTATATCTAATAAACGGTATTTTAAATAAAATTACTGGGTCAGCCGCACGTATTATAAATTCGAATGACATTTCTGAAGATTGGGATAGCATAAAAAATGCCCTCTTCAATCATTTTTCAGACCAAAAAGACGAGACAGCTTTTTACAATGACCTTATATTGGCCACGCAAGGGTATAGTTCGCCCCAGGAATTTTACGATCGGTGTTAATCTATTTAGCACCATCATGACGTACTACGTGACTCTACACGAGAGCGTCGCTACAACTATCGAAGCCAAACGTAGAAAAGGTTTTTCAAAGACTCCGAGAGTCGAACTTTAAAATCCAGTTAGACAAATCGGAGTTCCTTAAACTAGAAATTACTTATCTCGGACACGTGATCAGTAAGGACGGTATAAAACCGAATCCTGAAAAAAACTCTGCCATATCCACTTCCTAGAACCTAAGGAAATTAAGCAATTTCTCGGCTTGATAGGTTATTACCGAAAATATATTCCAAACATTGCACGTATAACAAAACCTTTAACACGGTGTCTAAAGAAAGGTAGGAAAATTGTGATTCAGAATATATTGCTTGCTTTAGTGTAAATTATTATTAAGTAATGATCCAATTTTACAATACCCGGATTTTACAAAGATTTGTTTACAAGAGATGCGTCTAATTTAGCGATAGGTGCTACATTGTCGCAAGGACCCATAGGCGGAGAAACCAGTGTGTTATGCTTCGTGCTCTAAACGAGAGTGAGATCAATTACAGCACCATCGAAAAGAACTCCTCGCTATAGTCTGGGCATATATTTTAGACCTTATTTATTCGAGGGAAATTCAAAATTGTGACAGATCATAAGCCACCCAGTGGGTTATGAATCTTAAAGAGCCCAACTGCGTTCAACTCGTTGGAAGATCAAACTTTCGGAGTATGATTTCACTGTAACTCATAATAAGGGCAGTTGTAATTCTAACGCCGATGCCCTGTCTCGCATCGAAATTCACAATGAGGAGACTAGTTCGATGATTGCAAATCCATCTGAGCACCCAACTTCAGTAGAGAACTCATCTACTGCCTCGATGCGCACAAGCTTAGATAATCCAATTTTAGAAGTCACAATCGTTGTGGAACCATTAAATAAATATCACAGACAGTTATGTATAACGGTTGTTGACGATATTAGGAAGCGTCCGACGGCCTCTAAGCCCTTGGATACTCACACAAGGACGTCTGTACCTTGTCTGTACTGTAAGTATCTATGTCAAACTTAGAAGCTGATGTCATAGACGTAATTAAAGAGTTCGTAAATCCAAAAATTAAAACTGCGTTGCTCATAAATCCTCCTTTGGCTATGTACGATATCATACTTATCATCCAAGAAAAATTTAAGAGCTCTACCATGAATTTAGTACTGGCTAAGTTCGAAGTAGAGAACGTGAAGGAGTATCTTAAAGAAGAGATATTAAAACATTATCACTAGGGTAAAACTAACCACCTAAAACATAAATGTCATTTAGCTAAGTCGTCAATATCAACGTACTTTACTGAAAATTGACAAAGCGTTTGTACGTTAAAGAGCCCTTAGGTTCATGTATTAGATGCATGCGACCTGACAGCGTTGAAAAACGCTCAAGTTCGTGCAAGAGGAATTGAATGTAATGTACCTTCAGAACTGTTTTTTTTGTTTTGCTGTTTTGCGTTTCTAAAAAGAAATCGCAAAACCTAAAATTACCTAAACCTATGCCTATGTTACCTAATAACTTGACCCGTTTGCCACCTACCTTTTGCACGGCCTCCACCAATATGGCAGCCACAACCACAAGGGTGGAAGCCAAATTCCCAGTCAATACCAGTTAGACCAATGAACATGCAGTCGCATACCCATCAGAATAACTTTCAACTTGCGCCCAGAAACGTGTCTCAAAACCAATGGCAGGGACTTAAGCCTATGAGCGCAATAAGTCATTATGTTACTAGGGAAAAACCTATAACTAATCAATTAACTGGTCACGATTGGCGTAAGCATGGTAATATTCCAGCTTCGAATTATTTCAAAACGAAAGATATGAATTTAAATGAATGCAACAGTTACGGTAATTATTGCTACCCTGAATGTTATTTCTATGAACCTTACGAATATTTTTAGCCTGAAAATGAATTTTGTTATACTGAGATGCCTTCGATCGAGTCGGGTTATGACATAGCAAATGAGGGACCCTCCGGCTACTCTGACGAGCCTCAGCCATCAACTAGCTCTGTCGAGGAACAGGATTTTCAGATGCGCGTGAAGTCAGACAAGCCAAAATAGAATTAAATTTACACCTCAGAGACAGCCTTTATTCAAATTTTAGATCCGCCCTTAAAATTTCTGATAGACACTGGCGAATCAGTCTTTTATAAGTCCGGCAGCTGTTGAGACTTTCTTTTCAAATGTTCCATTAAACTTTGATCCTTTCGAGGTCACTAACGTACACGCAACAACTAGAAATAATTATTCCATCAGTATACTGTATTTTACAGAATTTCAGAATCCAAAACATTAAATTGTATGTATATAAGTTCCATGATTATTTCGACGGACTGATAAGTCCATCACCATAAAAGACAAATTGCTTATAACGCGTAATTCTACTAATCCTATAAAGATGTACAATTGCGGAACGTTAACTGGTATGAAGATATTATTCCGGCCAACTCGTCAAAAATAATTAAAACTTTATTAATATAAGCGACGGAGACGCAATAATTAACGAACAAACTATTTCTAATCGTGTAATTGATCAGTGCCTAACTACTGTACGGAACAACGCGGATTTTAGAAGTCACGAACCCGACGCAACACGATTTAATATTTTCTAGATCGTCCTGTTCACGCGGAGTCTATATTATTGAGTGCACGCGTACTAAAGAAACCTTGTCACGTGCGGAAGAAGTTTTGTCGCGTTTACGAACAAATCAATTGAACCCCAAGGAACGCAAAATTAGAGTTATTATGTAGAAAATATGCCGACGTATTTTATATAGATAGAGAGAATTTAACGTTCACGAACAAAATTAAACATCGTACTAGGACAACAGACGAAACCCTATCTACACAAAAAGTTACCGATATCCGTATATACATTATAGAGATGAAGTTAGGATCAAGTCAGTCAAATGCTGGAACAAGGCATAATTCGCCTTCGAGCTCGTGGAGTTTACCCATATGGATAGTTCCAAAAAATTTGACGCATCTGAAAACCAAATGGCTCTGTGTAGACATGACGCAAACTAGACGAGAAAACTTATTATGATAAATACCCATACCAAACATAAATGACGTGCTAGATAAGCTAGCACTATCAGTATTTTACCACTTTGACCTTGCTAGTGGTATTATCAGGTGGAAATGGATCCAAAAGATATACCAAAAACCGCTTTTAACGTAGAAAATGGCCATTTCGATCCACGAGATCCATTTGACGTAGATATGACCAAACATTTAATGCAACAATACGTCCAAAATCATCGAGAGGAAATGAAATTAGTATACGACGCAATTAACAATTTGTCCCTAGATAAGCGTACTCATATAATAGAGAATCGGAATAAAACCCACGAACCAGAAATTGAATACCAGCCTCAACAACGCGTCTTTATAAGTAACATAACAAAGCAAAATGTTAGCCTCAAGGTATAGTCAGGATACTGTTCTCGCAGATTTGCCCATTCATATATGTATGTACATCGAAAAAACGCGGACCTGTCGCAAAAAATAGGTTAAAGAGAGTTCCTAATAGTGCCCAATTGTCACAGGGTGCTTCTGGTCCTAACTACTCCTTTGATAACGGCCCAGGAAACCATTAAGGGGGTAACACTTGAGAGCCTTGATGATGGTCCTGGATTACCACCATTTCGACTTGGATCGACAAGGTTAATTACGCACTACCATACGTTCCTGTAGTTTATACAACTTAAAGACATTAGCGATAAAATAGAATTATTACAAGTACAATTAGCAGAATTCAAACTTCTGTTTAAAAATGATACTTACATATTGTACGAACTTCAAATAGAATATTTTTCTTCTAAATTATTAAAAGTTACAAAGCACCTAGAAACTTTTACAGCCAACACGGTCAAGTTACAACACAGGTACAATAAAGGTCACAGTACACAATAAACACAGGTCTCATAAATGGATAAGGTTCAATTGTTAAGACTATCACCGGAAACTTAGACAACTCAGACGCTATAAGGTATGATAATGCTATCAAAATTCTTCAGGATAATAATAATAAACTTACCAGTCAATTTAAAACCCATATAAGCTTAAATAACGAGTGGATGACCCAGATTTCTAAACTAATGACTAAATTAATTGAAAATGAAATAAAATAAATGAAATGTTAAAAAAATATTTTAGATTCAGATGCTTACATTCGAGTCTCATAAAAATTCGCGTTCATAGCTATTATTAGGTCCACATATGAAATTAGCGTTTTGTCGTACTGGCCACTTTGATCTGAAATATCTCCTCTTTGGTTAAGAATTTCAAATACTCATTTATAAATTCATTTAGCTGGTACATTTGAGTTTTGAAAACAGTCATTCATTTGTTTTTTCCTTATTATTTTTTTCTTTGGCGTCGCTTATTACCGCACAATCGAAAACATGAAATATCGGTATATTTACGAGTACAAGTTTTACCGTGGCACCAGTGCTGCAGAAACAGCTCGAAGGATTAATGATGTGTACGGCGCTGGTATCTCAAAAGAAAGCACGGTACGTTTTTGTTTCAACGTTTTCGGTCTGAAAATTTCGACCTTCAGAACCAACCCCGTGGACGGCCGGAGACCAAAGTGAAAAATGAAGAATTAAAGGCTATTGTGGAAGCGGATCCATCACAAAGCACTTCAGAGATAGCTGCAGGCTTCGGGGTAAGTGATAAAACTGTACTAATCCACTTGAAGCAAATCAGTAAAAAACTTGAACGATGGGTACCTCATGAATTGAGTGAATCGAACTTGCAAACACGCGTCGACTGCTGTGTTACTTTGCTCAACCGACACAATAATGAAGGGATTTTAAATAGAATCATTACTTGTGTTGAAAAATGGACATATGTAAGGACCTAATATAACGGAAAACATAGACGACATATTAGACGAGCTGACTCGGATCGAAAATATGTTAGCTTTCATTCCTCAAGTACTCACCACCCAACGTTAAGTGTCGGGGTACTTAGTAGCATGATTAATAAATTAGTCTCTATATACAGTAAAGAACATATATTTGAATTATAACCTAGAGAATATTATGATATAATAAAACCCAATATTATTATTCGGGAAACAAAATAATAATTGTATATTCGCCCTAGATACTTACGACTTATATAAATTATGTGTAGTCCTAATAAATACCGGCAGGCTCTCATCCTCCTTATCCATTGATAGCTACAAATAGGAAAAGTGTGTACATAGAGGCTGAATGCCCGAAGACAGTCACTGGTACCTGTAGTGAGAAGATGGACCACCAGATTCGACAGCATCCAGATTGCACCCAAGAACTCATCATCAATAAACCCTTAGCAAGACCTGCCAGATGACCATAGTCACCCTGTCCAGAACAGCTTTAGAGGAACTTGATTAGAAACATTACGTCTTGTCATTCCTCACGCCACGAAGATACATAATCGGTGCGGGCGAGAGGATTAAAGTTTAAATGGTACTTACCTGGTTACCTCCCAATGAACTGCTTTCTGTATACTACGGAGTTTACCATCACTAACATCAACGACCGAGTGAAAGGGCAGCTTTGAAGATCACGAAGCTACCTATAACCCAGCTACTCATCTAATCTGAACTGACAAAAGACAGCAATATTTCATCATCTTTAGACTCAAAATAGCGTTGCTGTCCTTTCAGGGGAGGTGTTATATGGATGTCCCCTTACAAAACCGCGAACTACGCGGCAACATCATATTCCACACAACATTTCAAGATTGTTTCCACGAGGCAGTTTTGCTGACTTGATGGGAACCTCGGTCGCTCACAATGACGCACGCGGTATCAACGGACATAGCACCTTACCAGAAAACTAATGCAGTGAGGTAATTCTGCTGATTTGATGGGAAAGGTGGCTGCCGTGGATTCACAGTGACGCCCGCGGTGTCATCCGACAGCATTATATATATACGAAACTCCACGATGCTACTTCACTTCGTTTCTAGCATCGAACAAGTGTAGGTTTAATTAGATTTAATTAGTATTAGTTCTTTTAGTTGCAATATCTTTTAAATTAAGTTTAATAAAAGTAATACTGGTTTCTTTTGGGTCCTCCAGCGGCGACATCCATAATTTACTCAGCAAGTTGGTTGGATCCTGGTTCAGCACCTAAACAATGCATTGAACGAAAACTTACCCCTAGAAAAGTGATGGTCACTGTTTGGTGGTCTAGCGCCGATGTGATTCATCACAGCTTCTTACCAAACGGGATAAACATTATTGCAAATGTGTACTAAGAGGAACTTAACACAATGATGGAGAAGCTCGCACGTCTCCAACCAGCTTTGGTCAATCGCTCGTCCCCACTGCTCCTGCAACAACGCGCGACTTCATACTGCACAGCAGACGGTCTCCAAGTTACACAAGTTGGAAGCTCTCCGTTATCCGTCGTACTCACTAGACATTGCACCTACAGACTTCTTCTTTTTCCAGAAACTTTATGGCGGGAAAAATATTTAATACCCGAGAGGTACCCGAATTCTACAAAATGCCTTTCAATAATTTGTTGCTTCCCGACCAGCTCATTTCTTCAAGAAGGGCATCAATAAACTGCCACTGCGTTGGCAAAGATGCATCGATTACATGAGTGATTACTTTGATTAATAGAAATAAAAAAAATTGATAAAAAAATTGTTTCATAAAAAACGGCATCATAGGTAAAGATCTAATATTTCGAAGACATTTGAAGTTCGCCAACACGCATTGGGGCAGCGCAGCGGACATTTCCTTGCCCTAAAACCCTTTCAGAAATGAGAGGAGGCCTGTACCCAGTAGTGGGACGTATACAGGGTTATTTTCAAAGAGTAGCCAAATTTTAAATTTAAGTACAAATGTATAAATAACGATATGCTGTTACTCACCATAAGAAACACTGCAGCATTGAGCTGCTACTTTACGCAGGTATTCTGTGAGTTCTTATCTGGTGGAGCAGACCCATTCGTGCTACAACTAACATAGCTGAAGCATGGCTCTCTAATCTATGTATAAAACAGCGAAATGAATACTAGCTACATACATGATATTAAATATTTTTACAACTTATTTTTTTACGAGAAACTGAAGAACCATGACTGAAAAAGGTTCAAGAGCCTTGCACTATCAACCGCAGTGATTGGTTCGTGCTGCATGGAGGCAAAACCTAGTAAGATGTACCGAGAGATGTTGCATGCGGGTAACTCGGTACTTGGAAATCTATGGACTTCCATGTCCGGAGTTATAGATTTCCACAAAGCCATACTTTGTGGAAATCTATGGAGGTGCCATCGTTTATCACTGGACTTGTAATGGGCCATAATTTTGATGATGATGAAACAGTTGCATGAGAAATAATTTCAAGTGGTTAACCGTCTCTTCCAGTTGACCTAACTTTCTCAAATTAGGTGTGTGATTGACTTCAAAACTTGCGGTGACACTCTCAACTAAGACAATGTTAATACAAGTTATAATTAGTTGGTCGAAATTAAAGCCGGTGGATTTATATCAAACTAGTATAGGTGATTGTGGTTATCTACAATAGATGAGCTGTCACGTGGTGGCGGTGTAAGGATTCAATTATCCCATTTCGTTCTGTAGGTAAAAGGCGACTATGGGTAGAGTTTCAAAAAAATAAATATTTTCCGATAGGCGGCAGTATAATCATCATGTTTACGCCAGACGTAAATACCCAGACCGGCTTCCGGGTACTGCGGTATTCAATACACCTGTCTAGCGTGATAGTTAAGGCTCATTCTCTATAACGAGATAGGTTCATGTCCAGCTGTGGCATAGTGTGTACTACAGACTGATGAAGAAGAAGAAGAAGAGACATGATAGTATAATGGAATTCTATAACAATAGCAATGATCCCAGAGAACTTTACCTAACTTACAACTCTCCTAAGCCTAAGCATCAGCGTGGTGTAGTGTCACGCTTCGGTAAAGAGGTCTGTTTTATTCATGACTAACGAACTCCTGCCTCTGTTGCACGCTTCCACTTAGGTTAAGAATTCTTCCTTATATATTCAAATAAGTATTCATTATATTTCCTATTAATTCTCTTAGCCTCATAGCTGAATTTAGTAAAGATACATATAATATTATATATTTATTAAGGATAATCTGCATAATCGATGTTCAAGATATGTGGCTCACGCAATGATTAAAAACATGTCAGATTCTACTCCATCAGAACGCCATAGTTTATGTAATTGAAATTCTATGATAGATTTGTGATATTTTGTAGTATATAAATGAATCAGGGTTAATTTATCCAGTGACAACGCATCTCCATTTTAATTTTTATTGAAGATAGAAGAAGATGTAGATGTCTATGGGTCACAGCAACCACTTACCATTAGGTGGACTGTGTGCTCGTTTGTGACCCTATCCCATAAAAAAAATATTACGAGTCTGGATGTTTATTCGCAATTTATGTATGTTACAGTAGTATACTCACAGATTACCAGCGTGAAATAGCAGCTGAAATAATCCTGGTTTTGTACGGTGTATGTAGCAAACTGAATACTTACTGATAACAATACATTCTTCCTTAGTCCTCACGGGAGACATTGCGTCTACGTCTTGATTCTTAATCGAGGTATAAATAGATAGGTCTTTATATATAATTATAGTTACTAAATTTTGCCCAAATAGTACAATAATAATTTTTGTTGGTAGAAGAGGCAGTGTAAACAACAAACAGTTATTAAGATACAAGATACAAGATATTTATTTGTGTAAACATGAGTATACATACAAAGCATGCAGGTTGTTCAGATACATTAAAAGGATCAATCATGTTTGGCCTTTGTGGCGTATAAATTATAAATCAATGAAAATATTATAAATATTTTGTAATAATTGAAAATGAAATTATTATTAACACATTATCGAATTAGATTATTATTAAACCAATTTTAACAATTTTATCAATAAATCAAAGTCTAAGAAATAAATTAAAATTAAATGTCTGGTAATATTATTTGCTATGAAGATACATTATATTTTATCTGTTTTACAATGTCAGTAAATTGTTTACGTAAGATTTAAATTTTATTATTCCAAAATTCTAATATGCTATAGTATGCTTTGCCTTCTAAATATAATTTCAACTTATTTTAAATACACGGCATTCTGCTCCTTCCAACATTTCGGAATCTTATTATATATTAAAGGGCCATGCAAAACACTTTTTCGCATCAATGCAGTTTTTGAGCTATGCAAACAGAGAATAGTATCATCGCGTCTGTTGCGACTAACTACGTCTGATAGACGTGGAAATAAGTGCTGATTACATTTGACAAACATGGCAATTTCTAAAATGTATAGACATGGTAATGTCAGTTTTTTATATTTTATAAAATAGGGTTTGCAGCCATCTGTTGGCTCCAGTTTAAACATGGTACATACATCGTTTTTGTGCTTTGAAAGGTAATTCCTTGTAAGTCGAATTGCCCCAGAAGATAATCCCATATCTTAGGTGCGATGAAACTAAGCCATGGTACGCTGTAAGCAACGCATTAATGTTAAGCACTTTAACCAATTTGTACAGGGCATATGCCGAGCTACTATTTTTTTACTAAAAATTTTGTGTGTTCTTTCCAATTCAGTTTTTGTCAATCGTCACCCTGAGGAATTTGGCAGTGTTGACTTCTTCAATTATTTTATTATTATATTGGACCTTAAGAGTGGGAGTTGATAAACGTTGACTGAAATGCATTACACAAGTTTTATTCAGATTTATTTTAAGTTATTATTATTTAACCATTTTATTATTGATATAAGAGAATTATTAATGTCGTTATTATAGCTATCCTTATTATTGCATTGAATTGTTATGGTGCTGTCATCAGCAAATAGTGTTACTGGTTGATCAACGGATTTAGGTAAGTCGTTTATGTATAACAAGAATAGTAGTAGGGGCCTAACACACTTCCTGTGGTACTCCATATTTAACTACTCGTTCATGATTGAAAGATTTCTTCATATTTAGTTTTTATATTTATTGAGGCTACTTCAGTGATTTGCTTTCTGCCGTATAAATATGATTGTATTAGTTTTAGCATCGTTACCTCGAACCCCATAGGGCTCCAGTTTATCCAACAATATATCGTGTCGGACATAATCGAATGCCTGGGTCATGTCACAAAAACTGTACAGACAGGGTTAGTTTTATCAACGTTAATTATAACTTTATATAAGAAATCATAGATTGCCATGTTTGTAGTTCGGTTTTCTGAACTTTTGCTCGTTAACAAGTATGTTATTTTTTCAAGGTACTTACTTAATTTTTGTAGATATATTTTCATAAATTTTGGAGATAATACTAATAAGCGTAATTGGTCTTGTAACATTCCATGGATTCTGTATTCTTTTTTTATAAGGGTTTTATGATCGATTTTTTAAGGCATCTGAAAATGCCAGTGCTATGGTTAAATTGATATGTAACTTAAATGTGTACATATTTCTACAGAAACACATTTAAGAATTTTCGTACAGATTCCGTCATTTCCGTCAGATATATTGAACAACTTAATAACTTAAATGTACACAAAATTGTCTTGTTCACACTGCCTTACATACAGGGATTGCCACCGGAAAATAATCTAAGACATAATTTAAATATACAAATGAATAATTTAAATTTGACATATAATTGTAATGATAATAATGACAAATTTCATTTAATTGACATAAATAATTTAATAAAAAAGTTTTGGACAAATTATAGGTATTACCTATCCAAATATAATATATGACTGGTAGCAAAAGTGCTATCTTATTATTTACTTTTTAACTCAGCCAAGTTTTTGGCTACCAAGACTGCTGTTATTGAGCATGATAATCATTTGACATTTAATTTGGAATCAGTTCCAACTAAATTAAATTAGTAAATGCAACAATCTCTAGCAATAATAAGAGTTTAATTAATTTTAAATGCAGCTCACAAATAAGTAATAAAAATTGATTACACCTGGTGCATCAAAATATACAAGGCATGATGGGCAAAGAATTGGAAGTTGAATTGTTTTTAAATAGTAACAATATACATAACCTTTGTATTATTGAACATTGGCTAAAAGATTTCATGTTTAATTTCAGAAATCACCAGGTGGTCAGTTCCTTCAAAAGAGAAAAAGTTTACGTGGTGGCTCCTTAATATTAGCAGATAAATCATTATTATATTATATAAAGAACGTAACGATATTGTGAGCCTCTCTGTTGAGCGAACTGTAGAAATGGCTTGTGTCGAGCTCGAGCACTTCATTGTTGTAAGTGTTTACAGACCCCCATGTGCTACTTATGACTATTTTGAAAGGATTCTGGATGAAGTTTTGCTCAAACTTAGTAAACAGAACAAGTCTGTTGTAATATGTGGAGACTTTAACATCAATCTCCTTGAATCTTCTTCCATTAGTATTAAGTTTAGCTCATTGTTTAAATCGTATAATCTTGTTAATTTATTCTTAGAACCAACACGTATTGCTGGGCCTAGTGCGACCTAACTACTAAACTACTAGATAACATTTTTACAGATGTTAAGCCCTTGCATAAATCAATTATTCAAAATTTAAGTTCAGATCACTGTGGACAGTTGGTATCATTGCCTTACATACACAAAAACAGAAAAATAAGAAAGTTGTGTTTGTTCCAATAAATGAACATCGCTTGGAGAGGTTTAGAAGTAATATAATAAAAAGACTTTCATCATTTTCATTTAAAAATAGTGCTAATTATTTGTATGGTACGTTATTTAAAATTATAACTTGTTGCATGGCATGGGCGACAGTAGGAATTTATAAAAGAAGGCGAAAGTTATACGAAAGATCATATAATACTAGTGTTATGTACAGAGATTATGTAAAAACATATTCTAAAATATTTAAAAAAGTGTGTTACACAGCTAAGGCTTTACATTTAAGTAACAAAATTAAAACTGCATCTAACAAAATAAAAATGACCTGGAGAATAATAAATAGTGAAACGGGCAAGGTCGGATTTTCAATTGAATATTAACAATAATTAAACTCGATCTGATCAAGAAGTTGCTATGGCTTTTGAGAAACATTTTACTGATGTTCCTTTTTTGACAACAAAATCATTAAATTCTTCTCCTACTGTCGCCGAATCATTGCTTAAACAAAATGTAAAGGCTTGTTCAAATACTTTTGAATTCCATAGATTATTTGCAAAAGATATCGTTAAATATTTTAAAACTATTGATGTTAAGAAAACGGCAGACTTATGGGGAATTTCCGTTAAAGTTATTTTATCTTTAATAGATATAATAGCACCTTATCTAGCCACTATATTTAATACAAGCGTCGAATCTGGTGTGTTTCCTGATTTAATGAAACATAGTAAAGTCATACATATGTTAAATCTGGTAATACATTAGACCCCCGTCAAATTTAGACCGATTTCTGTACTACCAACATTTAGTAAAATTTTGGAAAAAATTATTTTAGATCAGATCTTAACTTTCTTTAATATTAATAAATTGCTACATAAAAATCAATTCGGTTTTACAAGGGGTCGCTCGAAAACTGACGCTGGAGTTGAGCTTATTAAACATATTTTTTGTGCATGGGAGAGTTCAGAGGATGCTTTGGGTATATTTTGTGACCTTTCCAAGGCCTTAGACTGTGTTCACCATGAGACATTAATCAGGAAGCTATAGTACTATTGTTGGCGATGCGCCTATAAAAATTGTTTACTCAAATTCATGTAATAAGCAAAAATAAAATTTTAGACTCGAACGACTGCTAGTTAATTATAACAGGCACTTAATTCATGATAGAAGCAAATATATTCAATAAAACATCGTACGAAAAGTCCGGAGTTCGATTCCCCGGTTGTGCGAATTTGTCTTTTGTTTTTATTTTGTTTTAGTCATGTATTATATGGAAATCAGCTGTGCAATACGAGAATAGAAGTATTATGTTCAATTAAATGTTTATTTTTAAAGGGAAATATACTTAGCACTTGAGATTAATTTTGTTTTGTGATAACAGATAAGAAACATTGTAACTGATAAGGACATCGTATGTAAACCGTAGTGTTTCATAATGAACAGAGATAGATGTTGTTTAGACAAGAAAAGCATTAGCCTCCTATTTTTTTTTGCGCCCAATGCAAAGGCACTCTCCGGAAACGGGGGAGGGAGGTGGTGAATGCTTCCTAGCATACCACGCAGCCGGCTGCGTGGTTATGGGACTCACTGCGACTAACCTAACCTAAGTGCCTACACACTACCAACACCACCTTGGGAACGGCTTTTAGCCATAGTGGCCTTTCCGCCGAAGATTTGATGCGACCCTTTAAGGAAAGGGCGCAGGCGGCGATAAGCCGCTGAGAGTTGCGCCCAATTAGGCATACTATACATTGAAGAAGGCTCCTGCCTGAGCCGCCAAGAGGCAGTTCAGGTCGGCCGAAAGCTAGTTGGGGTCCGAGAGAGTTTCGGTCTGCGGACTCGACAGCGGAGAGGAAGGGCTGCAGGAAGCTGCCTCACAAATACGTGGTAAAATTTTTACGTGTTAGAGCCATGCTGCAGCCATATTTATAATATAGTTGTAGCACGAATGGGTCGGCCTCGACCGGGGAAGGACCACGCTCACAGAATAACCAGCGTAAAATAGCAGCTTAATGCTGCTGTGTTTCGCATGGTGAGTGTAGAGAACCGGAGACCCTTTACTTGAAAAGAGGCATTTCATCTTATAGTATGTGCCATATCGATTGAGAAAACGGACAATGACCTCAGATATGAGCCGAGTGTCAAAAGCGTAACTTACAAAATCTCAATTTAGATGTGATAATAATATTTAAATATTGATATTATTCCCACTTCTAGGTCAAAGCACATATGTTTTGTTTTTTGTTTAAATAATATTGTTCTGGTTCCTATAAACATAGTAAAATCTTACGGTACATCGCGAAAATGTGTTATATTTTATATTTCAATTTATGGTAAGTAACGCAGCAATTCATTTAATAACAGTTTCATATTAAAAATATTTGAAGCAATATAATCACCATATTGAGCTTTTGCAAATTCATCCTTTTAAAATAAAACAAAACGCGTTACGTCAGTTCGTTCTAAAGAAACGTGACATGGCAGCAGCCAGAGATGCGTCACTTTTTGGGCCGGTCCGCCATTTTGTTTTCATTCGTGTTCGATAGCGCTTGCGTGTACGTCTCGGGTAATTCTATAGCATTCATTGCATTGTTTTAGTTGAGTTTTTACTGTTAAATTTGTTATATCGTTAAGTTTTGTTTTTGAATCTGTTATATTAGTTTTACTGTGACGGTCGTTACTAAATCGACATGAGTTCAGGAGAATTTGGTGAAGGACCCGGTCCTTCAACATCAAGTGGAAAGAGACGTCGCCGACCCATAATAAACGTGGAGCAGGTACAAACAGGTACAAATGCGACGACGTAAATTTTTAAA
>JAGSMP010001610.1:0-112591 GCA_029286625.1 Parnassius orleans | reverse complement strand
GGTAAGTAACGCAGCAATTCATTTAATAACAGTTTCATATTAAAAATATTTGAAGCAATATAATCACCATATTGAGCTTTTGCAAATTCATCCTTTTAAAATAAAACAAAACGCGTTACGTCAGTTCGTTCTAAAGAAACGTGACATGGCAGCAGCCAGAGATGCGTCACTTTTTGGGCCGGTCCGCCATTTTGTTTTCATTCGTGTTCGATAGCGCTTGCGTGTACGTCTCGGGTAATTCTATAGCATTCATTGCATTGTTTTAGTTGAGTTTTTACTGTTAAATTTGTTATATCGTTAAGTTTTGTTTTTGAATCTGTTATATTAGTTTTACTGTGACGGTCGTTACTAAATCGACATGAGTTCAGGAGAATTTGGTGAAGGACCCGGTCCTTCAACATCAAGTGGAAAGAGACGTCGCCGACCCATAATAAACGTGGAGCAGGTACAAACAGGTACAAATGCGACGACGTAAATTTTTAAAGCGCTCTTTTATGATTGATACCAATGCTACGAAACTAAAATAATCAAATACTTATAAATATGTTATTGCGTTACATGTGACTATAAATTATATAAAAATGGCATTAAGCTATTTATTACCTATTAAAGTCCATTGGCCTCCTTAGGTTATGAGGATATTTGCCACAGTTGCCACGCTTGTAAAGCGCGTTGGCAACCGCAATTTTTTATTTTCTAGTTGTTAGATAGACGCTGCTACCCATCTCCATGTGTATTTCCCTGACCTCTTACGACACCCCCAGGAATACTACATGGTGGCGATGTAAGATCGTACATCGTTCACCATGCGTACAGCAAAGGAGTGGAATAAGTTGCCAGCATCTGTGTTTCCATCCGATTGCAATGTGGGTGTCTTCAAGGCAAGAGTGAATAGGCTTTCAAAATTTTTTCATCACGCCTACATACATAGTCCACCTTTTCGTAACCTTATCATTTATTACGGTCGTCATCATACCTGTGCCGATTAGTGAGAATTACGCCGTGTAATGGCGGAGTAAGAGAATCCAATAACTCAATTCATTCCGTGGTTGACGTAGGCGACTGAGATAGATGGAGCAGAAGAAGCCAGCTTCATATTCCCCAACCCACCTAACTTAACTATGGCAAAATACCTCAAATATAAGGCATTCGATGGATGCAGATAGCTAAATACCATGATTTGTGCGGTCTTTGGGAATTTTTGTTCAGCGGTGGACAAGTAATGAAAAGTTTTTATATAATGATCATAAAAGTAAGACAAAGTAAAAAGTGGTTGAAAGGAAAATATAAATTTATATGCAGTAATTGGATTTATCTAAGTTAACCTGATTTATAAAGATCGCTTTGAAAGATTTAGTACAACAGCGTGCCGATGTACAGCACTCGTGGGGAGCTTTATTTGAAATTTATGACATTGAGAAATTCAGTATTATTAAAGGCAATTCAACCAGAGCTGTACTAAATTATCTGATGAAACCGTCATTACCGACCTCATCGTACATTGTTAGTCTCGAAGGCCTCCACTTAAGTGTTTAGTCGACAGTTTATTACATAAATAATATGCTGATATTTCAAATGAATAGAATTTGGGTGGTATATTTTATATTGTGATGTTTATATTATAAACGGACAAAATTTACCTATTTTTGTGTCATTATCATCATTACAGCCCGTCACAAGTCCACTGCTGAACACAGGCCTTTTTCTATAAATTTATATAATTCGAGTATGTACGTTTGAATGGTGTATATGAAGAGTACTGTATTGTATGTTGCATTATATTATGAATAATAAATGATATTAAACATATATTGCTCTAGATGTAATTATATTCATCAAATCGGCGATATATTGAAAATGGACCAATCTGAGACTACGAGCATGTATGCGTAGATATAATGTGAAAGGCTCTTCCTCACTCACTTGGTGACGGGCTTGAGATTTTATTTCTGTATGTGATAAACAAAATTTTAGTACCCATAAAATTTTTAATTGCAATTCAAGCACCATGTTTCAATTCTCATGACATAAAAATCTTTATGATATGATCTAGAGTTCAGTATTTTGATAATATTTTTAAAATTCAATGGTTAAAAATATTATCAAAATACTGAATTACTACAAGGCGTTCAAATTTCGCCTAGTCATCTCCACTTCTGGGGATGTTAAAGATGAAATAAGGCCGCCGTAACAGTTTGATTTATTGCTAGTATAATATAGAGTCACTCAACGTCTCTCCATTGTTTATTCTCCAGTTGTTATAAGAGATTATTATACGACAATACAATTTATATGTAGTAATAGGCGAGCATCTTATAGATGATGTGCCTATATCTGTGTTGGTATTTTAAAATAGTATATGCCCACACTTATACTTAATTGAATTGTTTTTGCACCATTTCTCCAGTCTGTTTTTAAAACTAATCACAGAGACAGCATTAACCACGTCTTTAGGCAACTTGTTTCATATGTTTATGACTCTGTTGTTTAGTGGGTGATGTACCACATTATTGTATGAGCGGGTATGAGGTAATCTCATGTAGTTAAGAGGATGATTAACCAAAATAATCGTTTTTTTTTTAATTTATTATTCAGGTACATTTTATGTAATAAGACTGATTCTCAACAGCATGTTTTAATTACTAACAGTCTCCAAGAGTAGAGGCTTATGTTCAGCAGTGAACTTGTGAGTAACTGGAAAATTATTATGATGATGACTAATATTTTATATTATAATAATGACCGTGGTAATAGCTGTAAATTTCACAGTACGCGAGCAATCGGGTTCGATCCCGCCGGCACCAATGAAATTGTTAATTGCAATTTTAAACCTGATTTACCACGTGCTCGGCGGTGAAGGAAAACATCGTGAGGAAACCTGCATGTCTGAGAAATTAAAAAATATTTCGAAGACATGTGAAGTACGCCAACACGCATTGGGGCAGCGCGGCGGACATTTCTTGCCCTAAAACCCTCTCAGAAATGAGGGAGGCCTGTGCTCAGC
The DNA here is from genome assembly GCA_029286625.1 of Parnassius orleans. Taxonomy (NCBI): domain Eukaryota; kingdom Metazoa; phylum Arthropoda; class Insecta; order Lepidoptera; family Papilionidae; genus Parnassius; species Parnassius orleans. The sequence continues at coordinate 109,587 of JAGSMP010001610.1, read as the reverse complement.
AGTGGGACGTATAGGCTGTAACTTTAACTAACTTAACTTTATAATAATGACCCGGCTGGCTTCATCTGGGAGGATTTAATAATGCAACGTTATGTAGATTTAAGATAATCATCAAAGACCATTTATTTTAAGAATTTTTCGATTTCTTAAAAACATTCCAAGTTTTCTGTTAAAATATACTACCTACCTACCTCGATACCTCGATTACTCCTGGCATTGCTCTTTATCTGTTCGTCAAGATCCATTACAATCGGTTCATAAAAATATGAAGTAAATAATATAGAGCAGTGGTAGCTCAAAACTAAATATTCGTAAATTTCACAGCTCATGAGCAACCTGGTTCAATCTGGCAACAACGAAATTGTTCATTGCAATTTAAGTGCTGATTTTCACGTGCTTGGCATATGAAGGAAAACATCGTGAGGAAACATAGATATATGAGCAATTAAAAAAATATATATTATGAAGACATATAAAGTCCGCCAACACCTCTATATGGGTAGAGATCGGGCACTTTGTTGCTCTAAAAACTTTTGAGTAAATAGGTCCAGCTGTAGGACGCATGTAGACTCTAAGTTCTACTTTAAACTTTTTTTTATTTAAAAACTTTACTTTAAATCGTTACTAGTTCCTTACGTAGAGCGTGCTGCAGCTATATTATGGGGACCTCACAGAATACCAGCGACAAAAGCAGCGTAATGCTACTGTGTTTCGTATGGTGCGTGTAGAGAACCGGAGACTATTTTCACTGGAAACGAGGCATTTCATTTTAGTCCTCAAGGGTGACAACGCATCTTCATTTTGATTCTTAATTGAGGATAGATATAGATGTTTATGGGCCACAGTATCTACTTACCATCGGGCGGACTATGTGCTAGTTTGTCGACCTTGTCTCTATAAAAGTGCCATGCCATAAGAAACCATAGCAGATCAGTGACGGGTAGCATCAAATCCTCCTCACAATGGATAGGCCCATGTCCATTCATAAACTTAAGAGCTGAAAAGGAAAGAAAACAAGAATGACAAAAAATTTTTATTTTAATATAATGTTATATTTCCTTAACGTTTGAAAAAAAATTGACGGGTGTTCTCAACTTTCACTTTGTTGTTACATCAAGAAGTTGTTCCAAACAGCATGTCACTGACACATAATTAACCTAAGAGTACTTTGTTATACTATGAGGCGATTGTCTACAAGAGGCTTATATGTACTAGCTATATATAGTTTTGTAGTTTTTAACCAACTTAATATAAGTAAGTTTACAATTCGACTGTATTGTCTTGTTTCACGTTATGTATGTTACGCGATATCTTATTCAATTGTGAATTGTTTTGACGACTTTTATGATTACGTAGAATATACTAATGGGTGGTCCCATAAATTTATAGAAAAATTAAATTCTATGGGTGGCAAAAACGATATGAAATTTTAATGTTACTCTTCAAACGACATTGAGGTTGTGATATTCATTAATCCACCAAAAGGGTAAAAAAAAACAGAAAATCAAATAAAATAGAGAGTTTTACCATAAAACAAAACTTACCTATTATTTTTTAATCAATATCCGAATCCATCTTGAGTCAAGTCCAGGCCTTCCGTCAGCACTTCCGGCTACCTTACTTGCCTGGAGGCACCCCACCACTGTTTTCCTTTGTTATTTAAGCAGTGATGAGCACCAGGTCTCGTCATTATGGCACTCATGATGCAACTAGGTAAAGCTGATTCCGGATATTGATTAAAAAAATAGGTGTTTTATTTTATGGTAAAATCATTATTGTTATGTATCAATATCCGAATCCATCTTGAGTGACGTGTTTGTTATCACCTGGTGCTAATAACTTATGATAGTAATTAACGATATAATGTGCAAGGTAAACAATAAAAGAATGATTGCAAGAGATACACAGCAACAAAATTATATATTGTACCACAATTACATTATTTGATTATAACTGGCCATAATGACAATAAGCTTTTATTAATTACAATAATAAATCAAACTAATATAATATTTGCTCTATCAATCAATTAATGGCATCAAAATAATTTGATAAAGATACAGAATTATTATCAATTTCCTTAGTTTTTTTTATAGTACTTGAAATGTATGTACAGTTTTCCACCACTAAGTGCAAGGATTTTATCTAGGGAAAATTTTCAACCAATTTGAGGAAGATACTGCTAATCTTACTGAACCAGAGTAGCCTCAATACTGCCTCTTTCAAAAGCGATTTGCACCCACCAGTACCATAGCGGGATGCTGGCTTGTCGCCTCTAGCTGTAATAAACAAATGATTTATAGCCTTTCTGCGATTTTTAGATATCTTAATAATTTCTTATCCAAATAATATTCAAATTTTGTCAGGATGTTCTTGCCTCAAACCAGACTGTCTATGATTAATACTGTCCGTTTTGGAACCAAAAGCTGGCCATAAATTATGCGCTTTGTTCGTCTATTAAACTGTTATTGTCAATATGTAACAAAGTGAGGTCATGAACTCTCCGACTAGAAGCTAAAAGTAATAATGTAGCTGTATGCTAGATACTTTATATAGATTGTTTTCATTTAGATTATATTCACTTATATACTGTATAAGAAACGTAGGATTCCAAATTGGTGGCTTTACTGATTTGGTACGGGCCATAGATATTGCTTTTAACATATGTTTTATAAAGAAATTGAAGATAAATCCTTTTTGAAATTAAGGGTGAACGTTGAAATCACAGATTTATGTACTAAATTGTTCTGTAAGCAAGACCTATATCACAATGTAAATGTGCCAGATAACGGGCCACTTTTTCTGGTTTAGGATATTTATAATTAACTGAATTAGACTGCACCATTTTTTTCCATCTATTCCAAGCTGGTTTATATGTGTTTATCGTAGAGCCTCGCCAACTTGATATTAACAATTTCTGTTCTTTATCCGTCCATTCTGTTAACATATCTTACCACCCAAAATCAGCTGCCCAAGAGCAAGCCTTGAATCTGTGGTGGTATGCCTGTTCTCGTGTCTACTAGAGTGTGGACTAGGTCTGGAACTGATAAAGGGTGTAGAGCTCGGCGTTGAACATCTGCTTGCCAAAACACCTTGTTCCATTTCGGGGCAATTATATATAGTCCGCTGGCTTGATTCAAATGGTTTAGGACCTGGGAATAAGATTGGTGGAATAACCACGCTAGTTTGTAGTGCCATTGGTGACAAAATGCATTATGGTGTGCTTGCTTGTCCTGAATGTTCACTGAAACATACTTCTGGGTCACGTGTGAGCAGTATCTGACGCAAATGTTCATCTCCGGCGTGCCCCATTCGAAATATTTGGATGTTGCTGCTGTTGTGAGGTGCCACTGGGGCAAGCCTTTGGCGTGATAAGGCGTCCACTGACATTGAATCTGCCTGGAAAGTACTGGGCCTGAAGGTGTATATTGAATTTGTCTAGAAGTGCAAGGAGTTGTCGAGTTTGCTCGAGTTTTTGGACTTGCTCGCCTTTTGTTTATGTAAGACACCACAGTTCGATTGTCTGTCTGAAGAAGCACTTGGGAGTTCTTTAGCAGTTTTGTTGTGTGATATTGCTGCATGAACTGCGAACATTTCTTTTCTGTTGCGTGCCAGGTTAGTTGCCGTTTCATCCAGGTCCCCTGATACTATATCGCCGGAGTTGAGCGCCCCAGCCGATGTCTGGAAGCATCGGTTGTTAGAAGGTGAGTTACTATTGTATCATGTGTATCGGTATAGATTGACCCATAGCTTGAAGCCACCATTCCATTCTGATTGAACTGGTAGTGGAATACTACTTGGCGGGTGGTCCTTTGACAACTGTCGACCGAAGTATTGCAGTGTTCGACAATGAAGCAGACCTCTCTGGTTACGTAAGTGGCAAAATTGAGTCTCCCCATTAAGATCTGATACTGTTTGAGGGACCAACCGTTTTAAGAGTTGTTTGAAGTGCGCGTAGCGTTAAGCACTTTCTCCGATAAGGACTTTGCATTGCGTTTTGTGTCCCATGTTATGCCGAGAAACTCGAGGCACTGTGTCGAGTCAGCACGACTTTTCGAAATTTATTGTCCAACCTAGTAACTGCATGATCTTTATCGTTAATGATATATCTTCTTGTAGTTGTTGCATCGACTGGCTTACAAAAAAATCGTCCAAATAACTACACATCTGATGCCCTGATTCTGAGAAAACTCTGCTACCCAGTTTGTTATCGAGGCAAACTGTTCTCGGTGCAGAGGAAAGGCCAAACGGTAAGCAGGTCATCTGAGCAGCTGGTGCTGGTTTGAATTGATGACATCTAGTATCTTCGATGACGCCGAGCAATCGGAACATGAAAGCAGGCTTGGCTTAGGTCTGAATTTTGCCATCCAACCTGATGCTGCAGGAAGGTGATTACTCGAAAGTGACCGAACAGTCTGAAGGGTTTCGTTTTGAAGAACCCGTTCAGTTGTTTTAATTGAACATTGGACGGTAGTTGTTGTCTGGTTTTGGCACCAAAAGAATGTGGAAAGGAAACTGGCACTCGGCCCCGCCTGTTCGAGTATACCCAGACTTTAACATGATTTGAATTTTGCGAGTCATATTTAAGGAAGTTTTGGTCCTGTAGCTCTGAATCACAATTGGATTTGGAAGTAATAGATGGCTTGAGTTTGAATGGGATGTACGAGCGTTTAATAGTCTCGTAACTTTGTTCCAGCGCCTAAATTGCTCCAAACACATTGAAATTGTTTTAGACAGCCGCCATGAAATTTTGAGAGTCATTTACGACGATCATCTTTAAAGGAAAATGCGATTGAGATTTCTTTCCTTTGTTTATTTTTGCTCGATTTATCTCCGATTCGTTTGGTTGGATGGGCGGGGTGGACGTTTCTTCTTTCGAGGGATTGCTTCGATGAAAAATGCTATCAGCTTGTTTACTCGTCGATGGTTTTTGATTTTCAAAAAAGTATTTTGAGTACGAGGCACTGATCGGGTTGAAGTGATCAATTTATCTGCCCCTCCAATTTTCTGAAGGTAGGCCTGCATGGAATCGTCGTTGAACAGAGTTTCTACGTTAGGAGGGATTTTTTGCAAAACCTCGCGATGATATTCTTCAGGAACTTGTCGCAGTAATGAACCTCGGCGTAAGCTAACAGATCCGCTCTACCACAAACTATTTGAAACAAATCTTCAGCCTTGCTATATGGTGATTCCTTAGAAAATAACGCTCTCTATTTTATCAAACAATGAATTTGGAGTCAATGTTTGTTGAGAATCACTGGCCCAATCCATTAGTGCTTGTAATGCTCTTTGTAATTCCTCTTTTGGCAAAAGTAAAGCATGTTAATCCGGTGAAGGAACGTCTAGCAAATAAGAACGAGGATCATCACGCAACATTGCAGATTCAAATCGTTTTAACGAATCATTTACAGCAAGTTCGACAAAACCGGGGTAGATAGATATTTTCTGTGCATCGATAAACCGTACAGCATACCAATGATCACAATTAAAACGCTGTAATTCTATTAATTTCTTTAAATGTATCATTTGCACGTGGATAAATAGGATCTTTACCGTGGTACTCAAATCCGATAGCTTGAGTTGGTTTATTTTGTCCCCGCTCTGTTGGTAGGTCGTGAAGCAGATTAGTGAAGACTTTTTTGGCTTGATGTAACTTCACTAGATTTTGTAATAATATTAGTTAAAAAGGCCACTTGCTGGGATAAAATTCTAAATGTTCATTACTCACGGTTTGATCCATTTTTCTTTTCTTGTGTCTCCTTGTTTGACTATAAACACTGTTTTTGACGAATCACTGCTATCCGAACTGATGATGAAGTACGCACACGTTTTTGAGAATTTAATGTAACTTCTTCGACACTTTGTTCCTCCATAATGTTTTCAGTAGGGTAGCTACTTAATTTTAATAAAATTGAAACTTTTCGTGCTTACAAAAGCTGACTTGTAAACGGCGCGAAAACAACGCTATAATGACGAGACCTGGTGCTCAATACTGCTTAAATAACAAAGGAAAACAGTGGTGGGTGCTCTCCAGGCAAGTAAGGTAGCGAACTGATGACTTAGGCGGAAAGACTAGTGCTTGACCAAGATGTTTTCCGGATATTGATACATAACAAATAATAAAAATAATATTTTTTATAAGAGATCAAACTAAAGGCAAGAATAATTCATAACAACCCATCAAAAAATCTTCAGCTGAACATAGACCCTCGATTGTCTCACAGGTGAGGTATTTCACATAGTTGCCACGCCCACAGGCGGGTTGGGAATCGCAGGTTTTATTATTTTCAGTTGTAATTTGAATGTTGTTAAATTGTCTCCTGTCTCATTTCTCCGTCGTATATATACATAGGAATGAGACAGGAGATGGGCATGATTATATATTTCGGTGGGCCCATTACCATGCCCACCGAAATATGTGTATATACACTAAGTTTAACTGTTGCAGTGTGGTTGTAAACTAGTTTTTAGTTATTGCTTATTAAATAAACCATTCAAATCATGTTAATCATTTTATGAACCTATTTTCAAAACGAGGAATTTTTGCGTTTACTTTTTTATGTAAGTTCACCGATTTCATGTCTCAAACATCCCTGAAACATCCACGCTTCGGTGTTTTCACCAGACAATTGGGGAGGAGGCAACGTTCTCATACGTACACACCGTACTTAAGACGGGCTCAACCAAAGCTTCCATAGACTGCACCGCAATAAACAAAATATGAAAGGCACGTTGGCGCAATCCAAACATTTTTTTCCGCCACTTAAATATACCTCCGGAGTTGCGCGAATGCAAGGTAACTTTGTAAGAAAAAATATACGAGGAAAATTGCCTATGAAATTCCATGCATAATAACTTGATTTGTATAAATATTAAAACGTGTTTTATTCAGTAATCAAGATACGCGAACAAAGAGTACTTCATACATAATAAAGATATTTAGTGATTATTAGAACTAAAACTTTATAAATTTCGAGGATTGATTACTGTACATTTTACGTGGTCGAGCCATGCTGCAGCATTGGTAGTATAGTTGTAGTATGAATGGGTCGGCTCGACCGGTAGGACCAAGCTTTCACAGAATTAGCGTAAAATAGCAGCTTAATGCTGCTATATTTCGTATGGCGGGTTTAGAGAAAGGAGATCTATTTTATTAGTAAGGAGGTATTCCGTCTTAGTCCTCACGAGTGACAACGCATCTGCATTTTGATTCTTTATTGAAGATAGATGTAGATGTCTATGGGTCACAGCAACCACTTACCATCAGGTGGACTGTGTGCACGTTTGTCACCCTATCCTATAAAAAACATAGGCCTCTCCTATAAATTTTCATACATATACATACATAAACATAAACAATCACGCCTGTCACCCAGAGGTAGGCAGAGACAACGGACTTCCATTTGACACGATCCTGACACACTTCTGTCGCCTTTACATCCATATATCTACGCATACACGCCTCGGTTAACGGTACCCTATTCTGGCTCATTTTAAATATATCGCCAATTTGGTCGATAAACCTCGTCTAGGATGTTCTTCCCGACTCTGCTGTTCACTTCAACTTAAATTTTGTTTTCCTTTCCTCGTTCATCCTTTCTACATGACCAAACCACCGAAGCCTTTCTTAATCCTAGTCACAACGTCATCTTTGGGGATAAGTCGCTCGCGTCCGTAGGTTTCGACCACCTAACCCTAGGCCCATTACACGTGTCCCCGGGTGGTGCTAAACGAGCGATAAAGCCGAAAGGATAGACTCGGGATGACTCGTCTGGGATGAGTCGCTCGCGTCCGTAGGTTTGACCACCTAACCCTAGGCCCACCCTACACGTCCCTGGTGGTGCAAACGAGCGACAAAGCCGAAAGGATAGACTGGCTCGCCGTGGTAGCGCGTAAACTCTACCACTTTAGTTCGCACCATGAGCCAAGAAACCATAGATATATTTCACCATAATTGCCACGCTTGACAAGCGGATTGAAACCCAGTTTTTTTAATTTTGAGTTAGATGCTTTGTCGCCTTACGACACCCTCGGGATGATAATATGCGGTGGTGAATTGCTGCTACCACACGGCATGGATTGTATAATTATGTTATCTATATCGTTAAAGTATCCCGCTGTCATTGAAATATGGTAACTAGTTACGATTTAATCTACACGCACCACACAAGGATCCTTATTTTGAAAGGGTTTTAGAGCAAGAAATTGTCCACCGCGCCGCCCTGATAGCTGTTGGCGGACTTCACATGTCTACGATTTTTTTTTATTACTTATTACATCCAGGTTTCTCCACGATGTTTTCCTTCACCGCCAAGCAAGTGGAATATCATCACTAAAATTGCAATTGGTAACCATATGGTACCAGCGGGGATCGAACCCGATTACTTGCCTGTGTGAAATTTACGAATGTTTAGCTCGTGATCTACCACTGCTTTTATTATTCAAATTATATTTGGGTAAAATATACAACGTGTCTGCATTTTGATTCGTAATCGAGGATAGATGTAAATGTCTATGGGCCACAGCATCCGCTTACCATAAGGTGGACTTTGTGATAATTTTTCACCCTATATTATTTTATATGCTATAAAATAACAGCTAAACTGGCTTAAATAAAACATTTCGGTTTCAAGATGGCGGACATCGGGAAAGGAACCATAATGCGCAGTAACTGTTGTGTGGTGACGGTGTCAGAGAACCACCACCCCATTCTCTCTTTATTGTCATTAAAGGGGATTATGAGAAACAAGTAACCATCTCGTTAACTTCGTAAAATTTCCAGGCCGGCGACATTACTGCAATCGCCAATCCACTAACAAAGCGTAGCAATTTTGGCAAATCTTACCTACACGGGAAGAGCCTATATTCAAGAGTGGATTTTTAAGTTTTGATCACGAAGAAAGGTATTCTTTATATTTTAGCTATGTCTTCTGCAAAGACAAGCAAATAGACACAAATATCAAATTTTCGTGAAAACTTTATAGATATCGAGTGCACATTGAACTAGTAGACGTGAATATTTCCATTGAGAGTTTCACTGTACGCAATGAATTTCGTGCAGACACATTCCAAATGTAATATTGTAAGAATGTAGATTTTTCGCTTGCTTGGATATTAAAGATTTGAAGATTTGAAGGCAATGTTTTATAATATATTACTGTTCTTTATAATAGGCACGTGTTACTAGTTTGCAGCCGAGCTTGGTAAGATTTACCATAAATTTAACAAGCAGAAGTTATCAACGGCGTACTATATTTTATAATATTTTTTCATACATACGAGTATGAGGGTGACAAACGCACATAGTCCATTTTTTTTTCTAAAATTGAAGTGACAAACGAACTTACAAGGATTTTTATATTAACGCGGACACTACACGTTGAATGAAAGTAGAATTTTGATAGTGTTTAATTAACTTATCTTATATTCCCTGACGTGTTTTATGGAATAAGAGTGACAAACGAGCGCACAGTCCACCTGATGGTGTGCTATGGCCCATAGACATCTCACACTTATCCTCGATTAAGAATCAAAATGCAGATGCGTTGTCGCCCCTGAGGACTGAGATGAATGCCTGTTTCCAATAAAAGGGTCTCCGGTTCTTTACACTATACGAAACACAGCAGCATTAAGCTGCTATTTTACGCTAACTATTATATAACTAGAACATGGCTCTACCACGTATAAAATCGTTCTGAGTACTTTACCTATAGGACCCATGGTCACGGGGCACTGAAAGTCCTAATGTTATAGTTAACCACAGCTACCTTTAGTTTACAAATTGGCCTTTCACAAAACACTATTGACGTTGGTGTTTTTGTTTTAAAAATAATTCATTGTTCTTAAAGCAAGACCAACGTGACCTGTACAAACTTATCCTAGATGTCATTCCTAGGCTTGTTAAATATAACAAAATTGTCGAAATATGCGTGAATATTTATAATACTTATAGAGTTTAAATTATTAAGGAAGATATACAAGAAACAATTATAATTTGTTAAAAATTAAAAGCCTTATTAAATGATTTAAAATTTTTAAAATTACAATTTGCTTGCAATGAACTATTGTTAGCGAAACACGATGTACTGGATAAATTGTAACATATTCTTATACCTCAATTCTTCCATCACACTAAATCGGTTATTCTGATTTTACTGCAAATATTTTCATGAGGAATTTGTCGTGCAGAGAACTCCAAGCATAGTCTTCCATAGCTCTTGAGCACCGAGCACCATTACTGCTATAAAATATATTCTCGTTAAAATCCAGCAAATTTAATGACCGAGCGTTCAAAAGTATCTGCGACGTTAGAACCGGCAATTCAGTACAACGTGTCGAAGCGATGGAATGAGTATAAGGAACGGCTAATGGTAGAATATGGCTGTCCGTGAAATAATATTGCCTTTGTTCTTTACTGTTGAAGCCTAAATTGCTTTTATCTACACACATAAATAAAATTGAAGAGTCTGTCTGTAATATTAAATTAGCAAGCTATAAACTTCAGGGGTTATTTGTATGCTACTATGACATGAACAACCATATTTAAAAAATTATCTGTCTGTCTGCCTGCCGACAGGCACCTATCCTACCCGGACAGACTGGCTTCCTACCCGGATAGAATGGCTGAACCGATTGTAATTAAAGCCAGAAGGGATCTAGGCTATTTTTTTTTGAAAAATAACTAAAATTGATAAAATAAAAGGTATTTTATTAACTTAAATCTAAATAACGCCACATTAATAGATCCTAGGTGAAAGCCAGGGCGGCTTATCATAAATATTTGGGCCTATTTTTCAACTTACATAAAGTCTATACTTACGTTATAAGGTCCTGGTAACTTAGGGACTAAGCGCCCGCCGTAAATTTCACAGTACACGAGCTGTCCGTACACGATCCCGTATTAATTTCATTTCATACAACATAAATAATTGGGTACCAATGGCATTACATTTTCAATAAGCTTTGCACGTTTTAATCAATGCAAAAGGCTATACACATAAATCAAATTGAATTTTCTGTCTGTAATGTCGAAATAACTGCCTTTCATTGAGCTGAGGGTATTATTTACATGTCATTAATAGATTTAACCATTGGTAAAACGCTTATCTGTCTGCCTGTCTGTCTCTCTTCGAAATGGCTGAACCGAATATGAAAAAAATCACGAATAGATAGAGAGCAATGCCAGGAGTGATCTAGGCTATATCTTACCCAAAAACTTGGAGCTGGAGCGACCAGTAGTTGATAACTATAGTATAGTAAATTTTAGTAGACGAGTAATCTGGATACGATTGTATTTATTTATTTAAACTTATGTAATTTATTATTTTATGTACATAATTTATATATATATATTATATGCATGTATTAAATAATTTATATATATATATATATATATATATATATATATATATATATATACATAAATAAATACAACTAATGAGATTATTCTGCCAGTTTATTTAAGTAATGTTCATGAACTTTCTTCTTGAATGCGTAACGATTATTAGCCGTTCTTATTTCAAGAGGAGTGCGTTCCAGCGTTTCTGTCATGGCTAGAGCAAAGGTACTGAAAATGAGAAGTTAAGCAAGAGGGGGGAGAGAGACATCAGAATGGAGTATAGGGTTGTGAGGTATGCATACTGTCGCTGACGAATGGAAGCCACTTGTTGGGAACGATAAGTAGACACAAATAGTCATACTTACGAAGATTAAAATGAATCGAATGCAGTTATTAAGAACACGATCATACTTGTCAATAAGGTCTGCATTCAGGTCAAAATAACACATCACCGTAATCAATCAGGGAAAAATTAAGGATTGCACAATTAATGCTTTGGTCCCGGATGGAAGGAATTTTTCAGGCGATAAAGAGCCCGCAAGGTACCGGTGACTTTCTGGCTAACATTTGTCACTTGGGCATGCCAGCTCAAAGTGGAGTCAATGTTCAAGCCAAGATCCTTAACAGAAGAACATAATTCCAAACCAGAACTGTTGAAAATGATCGCGGTAGAGCTGCAGTGTCTATTTTTAATTTTGCCATGGCTACCTAGTATTATTGCCTGACACTTGGATGGATTAACAGTTAAACCGAACCTGTCAGACCAGCCTTAATATGCTCTAGATCCTGTTAACCATATCCACCGCGGCGGACACAATCAACATTCGCCTGTGCGTATAACTGTAGGTCATCAGCATACAGATGATACGCACACTGAAGGTCAGGGTGATAAGATCAATAAATACTGAAAATAACAATGGAGACAGAATACCGCCTTGAAGGACACCAGCATTTATGTCACACCAGCTTGATGCAGACTCACCAATGCGGACCGACTGCTGATGTCCCTGAAGATAAGTTGAGAACCAATCCAGTGCTTGGAAGAAATCATGGAATGGGAAAGGATAGAAAGTAGAATGTCATGACTGATGGTGTTGAATGTTAGAAAAGTCAACCAAAGTCAGTACAGTGTCTTTGGTGTCCTCCATGCCTGCTCTAATGTCACCAGTGACCTAAGAAGAGTGGAAACAGTGTTGTGACGGGCTGAAGCCACAGACTGAGGTGTCTTAATAAATTGTTTTTATAAACAAACAGAGATAGTTGGCTATGTACACAGACTTCAAGTACTTTGGATAGGAAAGGAAAAATGGATATAGGTCTGAAGTGATTTGGTAAAGTCGGATTGGAAGTTTTCGGCATAATATATAATAATAACGTAGGCCATGCGCCGCAGCGTCGGGAAAACTCCGGAACCTAGGGAGAAGTTTATGATATGGGTAATAACTGGAAGAATATGGTCAAGGATACAAATAATCATACGGCGGCTTATGTTATCGCATCCCACAGCGTTTAAGTTAATGGAAAGGATTATTTTTAATTTCATCCGAAGTGACTGGAGAAAATGAAGGGATCGATATTTAAGCAAGGTAAATATATAAATATCAACAGTATGACACTTGGTTTGGTGATCCAGAGGAGTATGAGAAACAAAATGACTGTTAATATCATCAAGCCATGTCCCCTGAAACTCAAAATGAGGCTGTTTACCGATTCCGAGAGTCCCAAGGAATTTCCAAATATCAGTAGAGGAAGAGAAATTATGTTATCAAGAATATATCGGCGTTTAGCGTTGCGTATCATCTGATTACACCGATTCTTAGCAGCTTTATAGAGATTTCATCTCTTATTACCCGCTCTTTCTAAAACGTTGAAAGCCGGTCCCTACGCCTCATGGCTATGCAAATACCTTTTGTCATCCATGGCTTGACAGGCAGCAGCAGGTGGTCGCTTGACTTTCACCCTCTTGACTAGAGCATGTACATCATAAAGCTTGAGAACAGTGTCATTAAACGCAGCGACTTTCTCGTCCATAGCGGGGCGCCCACCACTCTGTCCCATTTTAATTTGACGCATCTAAACACAACTCTTCCAAAACCATACGACCAAAACATCGCATGTGCAGGAAGGATTTTAGGCAGCAATTTAGGAGGTTTTAGGACATAAGAAAGAAAATGAGGTCATGATGGAGAAGCAGAAGGTGTTAACTAATGAGGATTATCACAACATTGATGGGAGCAAGTGTCATTCCCATCAATGTTGTGATGAGTTGCTTGTAACGGAAGGATGTGAGACCAACTGACTCGACAATATGAAGGAGTATAGAAGAAAGGGTGAGGTGGGTGGCAAGAAGTCAGTATTGAAGTCGCCCATGATGATGTGATGCGTGTTTTCCGACCCTAAAGATTCCAGAGTCGTTTCGAAACTGGAGAAGTAATCAACAGAAAGAGGACAATAAACAACACCTAGAACCAGTTTTATTCCCTTCACACATACCTCGAGAAAAAGAAACTCTTCAGGGTCGGAATAGGAGTGTGGAGGGAGGCTAGATTTTGTAAGAAAAGTCAGCGGAGATATATAGCAACACCACCCCTCTTCGATCATTGCGTATCAGAGTAAAGCCAGAGAGAGGATAAGGGTCGAAAGATGATGAGGTTTGAACCAACTCTCATAAATCAAAACGGCATGAACGTTAGCATTCGAGAAATCTTCAATTAGGTCGCTGTAGTGACTGGGTACGCTTTGTGTATTGACATGACACACGTTCAACGAAGAGTGCCTGATAAACGCGCCAAGCGTATCAGTTGCAGAACAAAAACTATTGTTATTAAACGATGTGACCGATTCATTGGCAGAAAAAGAATCTTCATCAGAAGCCATTAATATAAAAATAATACAATAAATAGGTAATATAAAATGTTTGTAATAATTAATAAACTATATATAAAAATATGTCGGACTAAAAAATGTGCAACACTGTTATCTCTGCACCGCCAGCTGGCACATACACACGCGGAATGTTCACTATACAAATAGACATCGAATAAAAATAAATATATGAAAAACTCGAAATAACAATTAATATCCAAAATTAAAAATAATAGATTATGTAAATTACAAAAGAAAATTTCTGAGCGTAATTATCTTCATGTCAAATTGACAAACTTAACAACTAATCTATGATAAGTATCCTAATGAGTTAGACAATAAAATTTTGTTACTTAGTTGGATAATACCTATTATATATTACCTCAAAGTTAATACTAATACTAACAATGACAAACATTGTTCAAATTATATCTTATGCAAATAGTTTAGTTTATAATACAATAGTAGGTCAATGATAATACACATAAAAAATAAAAAAAAAATAAAACAATGTTAATTGAGTTTGACAGTAATTGCAGATTTGTTAACTTAATATCAGATATAGTTTAATACTACCATATTATGTATAATCAAGTTTAGTTCTGATAAAACCACAAGGTAATATAGAAACAACAATAAGCAGAAAGTGAGAAGAACATACCTAAGATTAAAAATATATAAATAGAAACAAAATAAGTTTTTAGACTAAAATATAGGTACTCAAAAATAAGAACATATTATTATAAAAAATGCAGATATTATTGACTTATGAGGAAAACTTATCTTATCATCAAAATTAAACTTTGAATTTTGATCAGCAGCTATTTCCGAGACTGAATTCATGCCCTCATTACTGGTGATGCTTTTACTCCACCTGAAGATACCGTTGCTGTCTTAGGATATTTCAGTAAGAGAGTTCAGCTCATCCATTGTGGTTATTCGTACCTGGTTCCATCAGCAGCTTTAACCACTATTATGCCATCCTGAATCCAGCATGCTCTCATACCAAAAATACAACCGAGCTTTGCCAAAAGTCTGTCGTGCCTTTGTCAGAAAACTTCACTGAGACAGAAGATCCTAAGCCGGATTTGGTCCTCCACACAGATAATCTGGATTCAACACTAGCAAACCTCGATTTTCGCTGACAGCTTTGAAATAGTTACTCAATTTTAAGGTCCTTTTACCACGTTTTCGACGTTGCAAAAATCATCGCGATGAAACCCGTATGTCTGAGGAATAAAATATTTCGATGATGAAGTCGACAACACGCACTCAAAGAGTGCAACACCCAAATCCTTTAGAAAGCCTAGAAATTCTTCAGATTGCAAAAGCAATGTAATTCATGTAATTATGAACACGACGCGACAAAATTAGTACCGTTATCACTTTTATACAAATTTACACGGACTCTCCGGGATATAAAACCTTAAAGGCGTCTAAAAATTTCCCGAACTTAGATCCGACACTAGTTCTAATTGCACTGCCTTAGTAAGAAGGCATACAAATAAACATAATAATCCTTCTGTCTGCGTATACCACGCTTACACGTCAATGCAATTTAAAGTAGAAAAACTCACCACCTGTGGGTTAATAATGCATTTCACTGCTCTAAGCGTCAAAGCAGGGAAACAGACAAGCATGTAAGCAGGTTTAGGTTTATGTCTAAAACAGATGTTACACATATGAATTTATTTATTTTATTTCATCATCATCATCAATACAACCTTCACAAGTCCACTCTGAACTTAGGCCACAAAGCACGGTCCTGAGCCGCCTGCATCCATTGACTTCCTGCGTGTCTTACCAGGTCGTCACTGCATCTAGTGGGGACGCCCTACACTTCGCTTGCCGGTACGAGGCTGCCACCGAGAACCTTTCTTCCCCATCGGTTGTCGCTTCTTCGAGCAATATTATATAGAGTATGCTGAAATGGCCCATTGCCATTTCAGCATACTACCCTTTGGGCCATGTCGGTTACCTGGTTCTCTACTGCGGATATCCTCGTTTTAAATCTATCACGCAGAGAAACGTTCAGCATAAGCCTCCATAGCTCGACTTTGAGCTTTCATACGGCCAGCAGTAAAGGACCACGTCTCAGATCCATAGGTCATCACTGGCAACACGGACTGGTTGTACAATCTAGTTTTGAGGTTTTGAGGTAAGTCTGACGAGAAGATGTATCGTAATCTCCCGAACGCCGCCTCAGCCTAGTTGAATCTGTCGATTGACCTCTCGGTCGAAGTTGAACTTACCTAGTCGGACTATTTGTCCCAGGTAAACATATTCGTCAACAACTTTGAGCTTAGTGCCCCAACAACTACCGGCATAGGTGTGACATGGACGTTAAACATGATTTTGTTATGTCCATGTTTATCTTAAGACTTATCCGTTGGGAGACACTATTGAGGTCATTGAGCATAGTGCTTAGGTCCTCCAGCGATTCTGTCATAAGGACTATATCGTCGGAAAATCGAAGGTGAGTGATGTACTCGCCATTGAAGCATACTGTACCTTTTCCAGTCCAGTAGCTTGAAAACGTTCCAATGCAGCGGTGAAGATGTTCCGACATATTTTCACCCTGTACACACCTCTGCAGTTGGATAGGTTTCGTACTCTAGTTCTGTTCTCTGGCAAAGACTTTGGAGCCCTAGTTCCGCTCGATCGCTTCTTCAATACGAGCAGTATTAAAGTTGCGTAAGTCCCGCCGCATGCATTTAGAGATCTGTCTGTTTAGTAGCCTGTATGCTATCAAATCTACTGAAGACTGCAGCTTTATTTACCGTCTAACAGCCATGAGATTAAGAGTCTGATCGGAGAGTTTTTGTGTTCTTCTGCGGCGGGTCTTGCAAAACCCAGCTCCGACCTCATGTACAGTTTCCACGAGCTTGTTATTTATATCGTCCACTGCATTGCAATCTCTAGGCACTGAAAACGGTTTTGTAACTCGAGCTGAAAGGTTTCGGGACTTTGGATTAGAGCACGAGGGGGACGGAGCATTGACTTTATTAGACGAGACCACTCCAACTTAACGGTTAGGTTCAGTGTGCCTCTAACCATTCGGTGATCGCTACCAGTTTTTACCCTCGTGATCACTGAGAACTGAACAGTTGTCTAGTCGTCATAATGAAGTCAATCTCATTTTTTGTCGAACCGTCGGGGATCGACCAGGTCCACTTTCCTGTGGGGCCGCTTCTGGAAGAAAGAATTCATCCCACAGAGTCCTCTTTCTTCATGAAGTCGG
Source organism: Parnassius orleans (assembly GCA_029286625.1). Taxonomy (NCBI): domain Eukaryota; kingdom Metazoa; phylum Arthropoda; class Insecta; order Lepidoptera; family Papilionidae; genus Parnassius; species Parnassius orleans. Next base: position 92,143 of record JAGSMP010001610.1, on the reverse strand, counting down.
TCGGCCTGGCCCTTGAGTTCCGTTGCCCTATTCAGAATTTCCTACTTTCAGCTCACCTCGTTCTTCGTGCCTAGTTTTGCGTAGAAGTCTCCCATTAACACCGTATAGTGGGTTTTGGAGGAATGCATGGCTCTAGAGATATCCTCATACATTTCTCCACCTTCTTTCATCGGGATGTCCTGAGGTTGGTGCGTAAACCTGTATGAACTTCAGCGAATACCGTTTGGTGATTCTGAGTATAAGGTACGCAACAATCGTCGACACACTCCCAATCTTTACAACGTTGTTAACGAGAAACTCGTGGACGATAAATCTACACCTCCTTGGGACAGATGGTCGCCCGGTGATAGAACGTTGCCGGATTCGAGGATTACCGTGTCCTCACCGTCTCTTGGACCTCGAATAATCCTATAATATTCCAGCGCAACTTGTCTATGTCTAAGGATATTATATTTTTTCCTAACACAGAGTGAAGCACGTTTGCCCAACTAACAACCTTATGATAAGATGAGTACATATTACGACACATTTGTACACGTCAATATAAAGCCCTGTGTAACATCTGTAGGCAATGAATTATTACGGACTAAGAATTTCACGAGTAATATATTACTTAGAAATAGGTTGCGACAGCGACAGCAATGTGTCATTGATCGTATAGATAATGGACATTTACTCGTGTGAAGGCGTATGAGGGTCCTAAGAAGGCTATCTTATCTTGTTTTGTGAGTGTCTTACGAGTTGACTATAGAAAATACTAAGACGACCAAATTTTTTTAGACAAGTAAGACAAATTAGCACACAGTTCATCTTCATGTCCATAGACTTTATATATTATATCTATACATCTATATCTATGCATATAAATAAAATTGATGTGTCTTTCTTTAACATCAAAATAACTGCTTTACATTGTGCTGAAGTAGTTATTTGCATGCCATTGAGACATGAATAACCTTCCTTATAATAACAGTCTTTAAATATCTTAAATCTAAATAACGCCACATTAATAAATCCTACCCAGGCGAAGACAGGGCGGTCGCCAGTATAGAATAAGGGTAACAAAGAAGCACACAGTTCACCTGTTGGTAAGTGAATGTTGTATATTAAATTGGGGTCTATTTAAATTTTAATTAAAATTATTATAAATAAAAAATGCAGTTGTGTTGTCATCCCTGAGGACTAAGATCGAATGTCTCGCTACTAAGGAAATGGGTCCAGTTCCCTGTCAGTCACGTTTCGACACACAGCTGCACTATGCTGCTATTTAAAGCTAGTATTCTATACGAGCGTGGTCCACCCCATCGAGCCGATACATTCTGATGCAGCAATAATATCGCAGCGTGGCAAAACCTATACAGTGATAGATGCTGCTGGGCCTGTAGACATATTAAACTAAAAGAGAATTCATCCATTCTATTCTAACTAATCCTACTAATATTATAAACGTGAAAGTTTGTGACGATGTATGGATGTTTGTTACCTTTCACGCAAAAACTACTAAATGGATTTTAATGAAACTTACAATTATATAGCTAATACATCAGAATAACACATAAGCTATAATAAATAAATATATTATGTAAATTGCCCAAAATATAACGATAATTGTTAAGAAGTCAAAAACACGACGTCTGCCTGAACACGCATCACGCAAAAACCTGTTTACGTGGTAGAGCCATGCTGCAGCTATATTAATAGTATAGTTGTAGCACGATGGGTCGGCTCGACCGAAGGACCACGCCTCACAGAATAACCAGCGGTAAAATAGCAGCTTAATGCTGCTGGTGTTTCGTATGGTGAGTGTGAGAGAACCTGAGACCTTTTACTGAAAAGAGGCATTCTATCTTAGTCCTCACGGCTGACAACGCATCTTCATTTAAATTGCTAACGAAGATAGATGTAGATGTCTATGGGCCACAGCAACCACTTACCATCAACTGGACTGTGTGCTCGTTTGTCACCCTTATTCTATAAAAACGATTTGATGGGACTTTCACTGGCAAATAGCTGATGTTATAAGGAGCAACTAAGGCTACTTTTATTTTAGGTTTCCGCGTGCAAATTAACGCGGAGAAGTCGGGGCACAGCTTGTCAAATATAACTAATCATATTTCAAAAGGAGATATTTACCCTTATTCTACCATTATTTTCCGCCACCCTGGTGACAGAAAGGTTGTGATGCCTCATTATTATAACATTGAACATATTTCATTCACTATTATTATTATAATTGTCCCTTTAATCTATCTACATCCTGTATTCATATCTCAAAAGTTCTTGAGCTTCAAAGGTTGACATGACTTGCAAATTGAATCTTTCGTAAGTTGCTACAACTTTGACCGAGTGGTTTACAACTTTGAGAACTTGAATGTGATTAATTGCCTTTTAACATATTCTCGAATTACTTAACAGTGCTAAAGAACTTATGTGTTTAAAATGAAGATTTAAGATGTTGTATAGAAATTAATCCATGTAGTTGCGGTGTAAGAATATCCACTATCCTATATCGTCCGTGGGTGTCGTAAGAGGCGACAAAGGGAAACTAAAACAGAAGATGCATCAAGGACTTAATGGCCTTTGCTATAGTCATCCTTTTACGTGGTAGAGCCACGCTGCAGCTATGCTGCTATATAGTTGAAGCGCGAATGGATTGGCTGACTGGACCATGCTCTTACAGAATACTAGCATGAAACAGCTGAATATTGCTTCTGTGTTTTTGTATGGCGAGTGTAGAGAACCGGAGGCCCTTTTACTGGGAATGAGGCATTCCATCTTAGTGTTCGGGGGTGGTAACGCATCTGAATTTTGATTCTTAATCAAAGATAAATATAGATGTCTATGAGCCACAGCATCCACTTACCATCAGGTGGATTGTGTGCTCGTTTATCACCCTATTCTATAAAAAAACAACGAAACGCATTAGGTTGCACCACACATTGTACTATTTCTAAGTTTAAGTTACATTCTATAAACAAGGAGCTCTATAAACAAGGAAGAAGGCAATCTAGTTATCACTAATGCTACCAACACTCTAGGTATAGGGTGGTTCCACACTTAGATCAATAACATTTTCAAATCGAATATACCCTACGATACTATGTATATTGTACCTATATATTGTACCCTATCTATATTGTCATCGACTTTTAATTTTTACCCTTAGGGCTATTATCTCTGTGCACAAGTAAGTTAAAAAGCCTATTCACTTTGCCTTCAAGACACCCACATTATAATCGGATGGAAACACAGACGTAGCAAACCGTTTTATATACGCTCCATTGTCGGATTCAGGCCTATTCTCATTTCGAAGCGCAATTAGTCAGTCGCACTGCTCCACAGTGTTGGGATTTCATATGTCCTCAAAACATGTTTCCATTACTTTTCCGAGATACAGTTTTGTCACGGTAGTTTCCTTCACCACTGAGCACGTGATAAATCAGCACATAACAACGATATTAATTAAAAATATAAATTAAGCACTCAACAAATTAATGGACTACAGTTATAATGTAAAAGTTCAAGAAAACTAAGCAAAAGTTTGAAAGTACCAACAACGGTATTTATTGCCTGCAAATGGGCATTATTTATGCTGTTCTATGAATCTACAAAGATTGATAGCCGATCACAGACGTAAATAACTTCCCAAATAAAAAATATGAGAGCGGAAACGAAATTTGTCTGGATTTTTTGTACTCTTAAGTCGCTAAGCTAACAGGATACAACAGTTGGAATAGTCACCCAATATAACAGGTTTTACAATGTCGAGTTTTATTAAGTTATTTATTTAAAATTGAAGCATTTTATTGGTATTATTAGAAAATTAGAGGAATGAAACTTAGATCATTCGAAAGGTACTGTGCCATAAGGTACGTTATGTAGGTAAAATATTGTAAATATTTTTCCATCCAAAGAGCTTTAAAAAATAAAATGGTTGAATTTCACGAGTATTAAAAAACTGACACACACACATGCACGCACACACGCACTCACGCACACACTTACACACGCAACCGCGCGCGCGTCAAGTTTTTTGAGGTCAGTTATTGATCTCAATCCATTACTTCGCATTGAGACAACTTTGTTGGTTTTAGCGACTCTGGCGCAAGCAACAACCCATGCTACGCCACTGCCCGAAATGTTTTGTATTTTTTATAATGCAGGTTTATTCACGATGTTTTCCTACGTCGCTTAAATTTGCAAAATTTACAATCTCGCTTATTTCTGAATTATTTGAAGACGCTTATCTCCTAAGCTGCTACTGGTCTAATAAAATCTAAATGAAATAAGATTGGTAGATCTTAAAGGAAATATTTTATGAAACAGTCTTAAGAAATATCGCAAAATTGTGTTAAAAGAGCAATGTAAAAGATTTTTTTTAGGCTATAGCAATTAAACAAGAAATTTTTAGTATCTTAAGGAATCAAAAGATTTTGTAAAAAGGAACTTAGTTACAGTTTAAAGATGTTTTTAGCATCGTTCACTTAGTGAAATATACGTTTAATTCACTTTAAAATATAACGAGTATTTTTAGATTTAGTATCGTCTAGAAGAAATTCAACCACTTAATTGGTTAAAGTGTTTTATAGGGAAAATTATGTGTATGTTCTTTTTATAAAACTGAAGTGACAAACGAACTTACAGTAAATTCACCTTATGGTGAGTGGCTATTGCAGTCCATGAACACCTGCGGCCACCTTCAAACAAAGAAGGATACAGATGGGTTGTTACATCTGAGGACTAAGATGGAATCATAGCCTGTGATCATACTGGCCTTCCTTGCCTTTCAGATCGAAACACAGAAATGCTAGTACTGTTATTTGGCAGCAGAATATATAAGAGATTGGTACCTACCCAGACGGACCTCCTAAAGAAAAGCAGGCCTACCACCTACCAATAGGCTAACTATCCGAAAAAGCACTTACAGAATACTGTCTGTTCTCTACTCCATTTTAAATGATTTGTCCTCCCTTCCTACCTTAAAACAAATTTCAATACTTTCTCCTACGAGCACATGGTACTCCACTCTTCAACTAATCTGAAGATTTCAATTCCACCCACTGGCTTTTTATCGGCATTTTACCGTTCAGGCTACACTACTCTGGAACCCTTGCCTGAAGACATTCGAAAAGCACCAAATAAGATAGCCTTCAAAAGATTGGTTCGGGAACATCTTTCAAATCTACGTCGTCTTTAATAACGACAATTAGTACTGCTTGCTACCTTTATTCAGATATATTATGTATTTATATATGTATTTATGGATATATACATATATATGTATACGTATTAAGGATAATTTTTATTTATGGCTTATTTTGTATTTGTTTGTATAATATGTGTTATATCTATTTATATTTATTATACTTAGATATTTAGTCACCTTCCACTAATTCTTCACCACGCCATGGGTTGACTGGTAGAGAATGTTAACTGGCATTAGGTCCGCCCCTTGTTACCTTTATGGTTAGTACAATGAAGTTTTAAATAAATAAATAGTACGTGCACTTTATTTAACCTGCCTCAACGGCAACATCTACATACGATTATTTCTGCATACCTAAGGCATGGCAAGGCACGCTGTGGCAGCATAAGAGATTTACCACCCATATCATCTGAGGTGATGGGCAGCGTCGTTGCCAACCCGCCTGCCATGGCAACTGTGGTAAATATCCCCGGTGAGACGATCAATTGGGACGCTTTTGTTCAATAGTGGACTTTAATAGGCTGTAATGATGATAATAATGATATCTGAGGCACAATGCTTTTTGAATAATATATGAATTTCATTCCCCTTCTTTTATAAAAAGTATAAAAATAAAAACGTACGAGTACGCCAATTTTCGCTAGTCGCGTATTATTATAATAATCTAAAACTAAAACAATAATTCTTGTATTATTTGTTATGTATCAATATCCGGAATCCATCTTGAGTCAAGCACTAGTCTTTCCGCCTAAAGTCAGCACCTCCGGCCACCTCCACTTGCCTGGAGGGGCACCCACCACTGTTTTCCTTTGTTATTAAGCAGTGATGAGCACCAGGTCTCGTCATTATAGCGTTGTTTTTCGCGCCGTTTACAAGTCAGTTTTAAGCAATGAAAGTTTCAATTTTATTAAAATTAAGTAGCTACCTACTGAAAACATTATGGAGGAACAAAGTGTCGAAGAAGTTACATTAAATTTCAAAAACGTGTACTACTTCATCATCGAGTTCGGATAGCAGTGATTCGTCAAAAACAGTGTTTATAGTCAAACAAGGAGACATAAGAAAAGAAAATGGATCAAACCGTGAGTAATGAACATTTAGAATTTTATCCCAGCAAGTGGTTTTTAACTAATATTATTACAAAATCTAGTGAAGTTACATGCCAAAACCAAAAAATAGTCCCTTCACTTAATCTTAACTTGCACCGACAACAACAGAAGGCGGGGACAAAATAAACCAGCTCGCTATCGGATTTGAGTACCACGGTAAATATCCTATTTATCCACGTGCAAATGAAATATTTTAAAGAAATTAATAGAATTACAGCGTTTTAATTGTGATCATTGGTATGCTGTACGGTTTATCGATGCCCAGAAGAAATATTTATCTACCCCGGTTTTGTAGAACTTACTGTAAATGATTCGTTAAAACGATTTGAATCTACAATGTTGCGTGATGATCCTCGTTCTTTTTGCTAGAACGTTCCTTCGCCGGATTAACCAATGCTTTACTTTGCCAAAAGAGAATTACAAAGAGCATTACAAGCACTAGTAGATTGGGCCAGTGATTCTCAATAAACATTGACCCAAATTCATTATTTGATAAAATAGAGGCGTTATTTTCTAAGGAATCACCATATAGCAAGGTAACTGAAGATTTGTTTCAAAAGTTTGTGGTAGAAGAGCGGATCTTATTAGCTTACGCCGAGGTTCATTACTGCGACAAGTTCCTGAAGAATATCGTCGCGAGGTTTTGCAAAAACCTCCCACGACGATTCCATGCAGGCCTACGTTCAGAAAATTGAGGCAGGTAATTGATCACTTATCCCGATCAGTGCCTCGTACTCAAAAAGACTTTTTTATGAAAATCAAAAACCATCGACGAGTAAACAAGCTGATAATACATTTTTCATCGAAGCAACTGAAAAGAGAAAACGTCCACCCCGGCATCCAACCAAACGAATCGAGATAAATCGAGCAAAAATAAACAAAGACGAAAGAAACTCAATCGCATTTTTCCTTTAAAGATGATCGTCGTAAATGACTCAAAAATTTTCATGGGCTGTTCAAACAATTTCAATGTGTTTGGAACAAATTTGCAGACTATTAAACGGATCTGTACATCCCACTCAAACCGCCGCCCTATTACTCCAAATCCAACTGTGATTCAGAGCTACAGGACCAAAACTTCCTTAAATATGACTCGCCAAATTCAAAGCATGTTAAAGTCTGAGTACTCAAACAGGCGGAGCTGAGTGCCAGTTTTCCACATTCTTTTGGTAAAAACCAGACGGCAGCTACCGTCCAATATTCAATTTAAAACGACTGAACAGGTTCGTCAAACGAAACCCTTCAGACTGTTCAGTCACTTTCGAGTACCCACCTTCCTGCAGCATCAGGATTGGATGGCAAATTAGACCCAAACCAGTTTACTTTCATGTTCATTTCATCAGATCTAAATGGGAGACTCACTTTGCCACCGTAACCCGGAGAGGTCGGTTTATTGTCCAACACTGCAATAATTCAGTCGACAGTTGTCAAAGGACCACCTTACCACCAAGTGAGTATTCCTACCAGTTCAATCAGAGATGAATGGTACAAGCTGTAGGTCAATCTATACCGACACATGAATGCAATAGTAACTCACCCTAACAACCGATGCTTCAGACATCGACTGGGGCGCCTCAACTCGGCGATATAAGTATCGGGGACCTAGATGAAACGGCAACCAACCCTGGCACGCAAACAGAGAAGAAATGTTCGCAGTTCATGCAGCGATATCACACGAACAAAACTGCTAAAGAACTCCCAAATTTTTCTTTCAGACAGACAATCGAACTGTGGTGTCTTTACATAAACAAGGAAGGCGGAAGCAAGTCCAAAAAGCTCGAGCAACTCTACAACTCCTTGCACTTCTAGACAAATTCAATATACACCTCAGGCCCAGTACTTTCCAGGCAGATTCTATGTCGAAGTGGACGCCTTATCACGCCAAAAGGCTTGCCCGAGTGACATCTCACAACAGCGGCGACATCCAAAATATTTCGAATGTGGGCACGCTGGAGATAGACCTATTTGCGTCGAATACTGCTCACGTGACCCAGAAGTATGTTTCAGTGAACATTCAGGACAAGCAAGCACAACACCACAATGCATTTTGTCACCAGTGGCACTACAAACTAGCGTTATTCCCACCACCCAATCTTATTCCCAGAGTCCCAAAACCATTTGAATCAAGCCAGCGGACTATATATATATAATTGCCCTGAAATGGAACAAGGTGTTTTTGAAGCAGATGTTCAACGCCGAGCTCTACACCCTTTATCGGATTCCAGACCTAGTCCACACTAGTAGACACGAGCATACACCCACCACAGATTCAAGACTTGCTCTTGGAAGCATGGCTGATTTGGGTGGCAAGATATGTTAACAGAATGGACGGATACAGAACAGAAATTGTTAATATCAAGTTGGCGAGGCTCACGATCAACACATATAAATTAGCATGGAATAGATGGAAAAAATGGTGTGAGTCTAATTGGTTAATTATAAATATCCTAAACCAGAAGAAGTAGCCTGTTATCTGGCACATTTACATTGTGATATAGGTCTTGTTTACAGAACAATTTTAGTACATAAATCTGTGATTTCAACGTTAAAAGCAATATCTATGGCCCGCCAAATCAGTAAAGCCACCAATTTGAACCTACGTTTATGCAGTATATAAGGAATATAATCTAAATGAAAACATCTATATGAAGTATCTAGCATAGAGCTACATTATTACTTTTTGGCTTCTAGTCGGAGAGTTCATGACCTCGCTTGTTACATATTGACAATAACAGTTTAATAGACGAACAAAGTAGCACAATCTTATGGCCAGCTTTGGTTCCAAAACGGACAGTATTAATCATAGACAGTCTGGTTGGAGGCTTAAAGAACATCCTGACAAAAAATTGAATATTATTTTCTGGATAAGACAATTATTAAAGATATCTAAAATCGCAGAAAGGCTATAAATCATTTGTTTATTACAGCTAGAGGGTGACGCTGCAGCATCCTGTACTGTAATTGCTGGGTGGTAAAATCGCTTTTGAAAGAGGCGGGTATTGAGGCTACTCCTGGTTCAGTAAGATCAGCAGTATCTTCCTCAAATTGATTAGAAAACTTTTCCTAGATAAAAATCCTTGCGACTGGTAATTGGAAAACTGTACATACATTTCAAAATTACTATAAAAAGAACTAAAGGAAATTGAGATAAATAATTCTGTATCTTTATCAAATTATTTTGATGCCATTAATTGATTGATAGAGCAAATGTTATATTAGTTTGATTTATTATTGTAATTAATAAAAGCTTATTGTCATTATAGTTATAATCAAATTATGTAATTGTGGTACATATATAATTTTTGTTGCTGTGTTTTGCAATCATTCTTTTATTGTTTACCTGGACATTATAGCGTTAATAACTCATCATGTTATTAGCACCAGGTGATAACAAACATCACTCAAGATGGATTCCGGATATTGATACATAACAAATAATAGAGAGTTTTACCAAAATAAAACTTACCTATTATTTTTAATCAATATCCGGAACCAGGTAAGGCTACCTGGTGCATCATGAGTGCTATAATGACGAGACCTGGTGCTCATCACTGCTAAATAACAAAGGAAAACAGTGGTGAGGTGCCCTCCAGGCAAGTAAGGTAGCCGGAAGTGCTGACTTTAGGCGGAAAGACTAGTGCTTGACTCAAGATGGATTCCGGATATTGATTAAAAATAATAGGTAAGTTTTATTTTATGGTAAAACTCTATTTTTTCCCATTGTGTTTTTCTAGAATCACACTCAGTAAACAGGACACTTACCCTTCAGTTTTTCGCTCAGTTTTATACGTACGCCATTTTCATCGGTAGTTGGTATTTATTTTCTAAAATAAAACAACAATGGACCAAGAAAATAAAACATTTGTATATTTTGTCGTCACATAAGACAGCCAATTAGAGATAAAGACTCTTTATTTTTATACTGAATGCATAGAATACGCCTGAAGGTTTGCTGTTTTTGTTATTTATACTTATGATGACACATACAAAGTAAATTATTTTATATTTTTTATATAGGGTGGCAAACAACCCAACGGTTCACCTCTGTCTGGCTACTGCTCATATACACTTGTAACCATAGACTGGGCTATAGAAATAGAATAGACATAGAAATATATTTATTTAATCAAATATATATTCCATTTTTAAACAATATAGCGTTTTCTGCACTAAGCTTGAGGCTCGTATCGCAGGAATCAAGAACATTGAATGACAACTTTTAGAGTTTAGGACACTGATTCAGTTCAAAGTGTGCTAAACTTGTGTGTGCGTGGAAGGCAGGCGACACAGTATGAGTGTGTAAGTGAAGCATGAACCAACCAGAACATTAATTTGTGCTTGACTTTGCTAGAGAACAAAGAAAAATATTAAAATTGGACACTATTATTTTTCTGTTGATTTATCATATGTATATAAATTATCCTATCACATTGCTAAGACATGGGTAATATGTTAAACATAAACCAGCACTTTGGATAAACGTCACTTGTTCAGACATTAAACTGAACGCCATCGTTCTACTCTAGGTCTACTCGTATTCAATCTAAAGTTCTAGTTAGCTGTTCATATTACGATTACATTAACTGATTAGTGGCGATGTAAGAATAACTACCCCCTATATCATCCCATGGGTGCTATTTGAGGCGACAGAGGGAAGCTGAACAAGGAGATGGGCGGCAACATTTTTCTTTTCATCTTTCATACAGCTGAAGTCAAATAAAAAACTGTGGGTTAGGAACTCGCTTGCCAACTATGGCAAATATACTATATAAGGCAACTACGGGAGCTCTATTTCAGCAGGACTTTGGTGGCCTGTAATGGTTATGGTATGGTTATAACATAACGCAATGTGTAGCATTTAGGATCTTTTAAGACCTTGATGTTTTATAGTATATTAAGAATAAATACTATCAGGCATTTATTCTACTCACAAATTCGCTACTAAGCTTATAAATAATTCCTAGAGTTCCGTATCAATTCCAGACTACATCAAAGGTATTTAAAGCTTCAGTAGAACTGAAAATGCTCTGTTTATGCATGCATTTCGATTCTATACTTGCACTGAATAACGGTCTATTACCTTTCCTACTTTTAGACAGTACAAAGGAGCAAGCTTAATCAAGCAACTTTACAATGGCACGAGCAATCATATATAAAATCATCAACAAAACATCCCTCATCGTAATGAACGTATACTACGAACGTAATAATGTACTCAAACCGATTTCATTTACAGCGGCCAGTGTCAACGGAGACTAGCCATCTGCTCATCATCCTCATCTCCGTCATCTGACACAACTGAAGAGAGATCAGGTGTAACACCGCCAACTTTCAAACTTCGGGCCGCTACTAAGAATTTCTTGACAGAAAATCCCAATAACTGATTTTTACCCGACCGGGCTTCGAACCCGGGGATCACGATCAGCAATCACGTTTACGACCACTAGACCAACGAGGCAGTCAACGTAGAACGTGTAATAGAGAAAATGTAGCCCACCAAATAGGTGTAGACGGACATAAGACAAATGCCCATAAAATGTAGTGCCTCTATACTAACAGCCTATGACAATATTGTATTGTTAGGAATGAGGGTAAATAATAAAGGACAATAAGAAGAATTGAGGGTGGAACTGTACTTCCACTTGTTCTAGCAGTATAAAGTATCGCGTAGTCGATTAAGGGATCAGTCTGTAATTTACGAGTCTCATGTCGTTATTATCCCCATTGGCCAAACATTGCCTGTACACTGAGATTCTGCCTCAAATACAAGTGATGTGGTTCTATTCGTAGTAGTGTCTAGTAAGCAAGGAAGATCGTGTTGCTGAGAGGTTGCCCTGTGTTACATTGAGATGAGTAGTGTTGTTGTTGTTTTGCATATTTTGGTGTTATCGTGTAATTATGTCGTTCACGTTACACCAATGTGTGATTGTGACTGGTACATAGTACGGTTGGTCGAACTGTATTTGCTCTATACTGAATGTGTAGTGCTGTACGCTGTCTTATTCCTGATAATGATTAATTTTGTAAGCAAGAGAGCAAGTTGAACATCCGCTCTCACACTTTTATTATTTAACAATTAACCTTCAGAGTAAATTCTAATACGAGTAATATTCTTTATTTAAATAATTTTGAGAATTATTTCTAACATCAGAAGTGGAATAGTTTCTAAAAGTATTTATTCCAGAATTTACAAACTTAAGCCTACAATTAAAAAATAATTCATATGCAGCGAGTGCTGTGTACAGTCTAATAATGAAGAAGTATAGAGGCTTTTGGTAGAACTTTAACTCTTCAATTCATTCTCTTCATTCCTATAGGTGACAGATGTTTAACATTTTTTTCACCATAAGATAATATGTTTTTGTGTCTCACCATTATTACTACAAAGGTAATTAGTCATTAAATTTATTATTATTTTATTTCACATCTAACTAAACGTCATTTGTCAAATTTATTCAGTTCATTCGCGCGTATTTGGAGTTTTCTAAGTAAGTGTGATTTCTTGCAATATAAGCTGAGATAAAATGTCCACATCGTAAGTATTGTTATTTTTCTTATTGCACGTGAATAAATATATTGGCTATAATATTAATGCAATTTAAAATTAAAATAACATATACCATACTCATTACAACGCTTGTAATATGACGTGTCACCTGTGTGACACTCATTATTTATTATCACAACTATTGCTTTTTTTGGATTGCTTTGTAGTGGTGGATGGTATTTTGGAGCACGTTTACGTTTTACGGTTGACGTTAGATGAGATTGCCAAGGAATTGCAAGCCGGGGAGGACCTAGGAATATTATTTATTTCCTCCTGATGATGGTATATGGTAACTGACGAAGACAGGGACGAAAACGAGGCAAATATTCTCTATCTTCCTAGTTATATGCTTCGGTCTCATTAGAACTACAAAGTAGACCTTCTGGCTCTGAGAAAATTGTGTAAATGACCAGAAAGTAGAAGAAAAGAAGTCGAGGTTTCTACAGCAATGAAAATATAAAAGGAAATACTATAAAAATATGGTACACCAACCTCTTTTCACCACTTGTGGTTTACCAGTTTTGTAAGTTTACTAAAGATTGTAAGTTTTTATACACTTACAGGGGGACGACGCCCTCAAGATGCAGTCAGATATGGGCCTGGGAGCTACGGTTATTCTGGAACTCCACTCCAGATTGCCAAATGAATTGGGACCGTAAAACTTTTACTGGCTTACCATTACTAAAGTATTTGCAAGAGCAAAATGTTAAAAATTATTGCAGTTAACAACAACAGAGACAACAGTATCGTCACCATTGCACCTAATTGCCACGGATTGAGTCTTGTCACAAAAATTCATCATATTGGAGTTGTAAATAAAAAGTGACAGCAAATTAGAGTGGATTGCCCAGCTATTATCAGGGTGTACAACAAGTATATGGTTGGAGTAAACCGTTTTGGCGAAAATGTTGACTACATGAGGGTAGGTCTTCGGAAAAAGTGGTGGTATCCTGTTTGCTTTTGCATAGACGCTGCTTACCAAGTGAACTGACGTGACATCCGCAGAAACATTGCTACTATCTACCTACAAAAATATGAAAAGCCTCCAACCCGTGATTATGCCCCGTGAGTTCCAGTCCAAATTAGAGTGCCTGGTGAGTGGTCTGGCACGCTGATGACCATGTAGAAGTTGTCTGTTCACAGCGGCGATGTGGATATTGTCATCAACGAACGCGAAAATGTGCGCCAATACAATATCATTTGCATCTAAAGTTCTAGTATATGTTCCATTTTAATAAAACGCTTTTTCTTATATGTCAATAAATATTTATTTCATAAATACGGTGTTTTATTCAGAACGAAAGTGAAAACTTTAAGATTTACGAGCTGTTTAAATAATGCTCAGTGTCACCTGTAGTGACACCCTATAAAAATAGGGGTAGGTCTGTTTGTTTATAATTTTTTGGTCTATACTAAATGTACCTGTAGTAAAAGAAAGTATACTTTTTGATTAACATAGGCATGGAATTAAAGAGTTAATTTATTTTCAATCAACACTGAAGTGTCTAAAGTAATTGGTGGATCGGAGCTGCCAGCAATAGACTGTTCTTTTATCTGAAGTAAATGGATTAGATGAGCTCGGAGTTTCAATAAATAAATGGGAAAATATCTGAAGCTCCTTTTGTAAAAGCACATCTTTTCATCTGTACCAACAATTGATTTTCATATTTATTATTCTTGTTATTTTCAATAACTCGATAAAATCTACTGGATAATGGTCAAATCCTTTACAAAGAGAACTTTCTTTATCGTATCACTTAGGTAAACTTTGTTTTGGTGTAAATGATATAATATATGATAATCATAAATTGCACAAGAACAAACATTCAGACTGAAACAATTATTTGTAGACCATACAAATACTTGTTCCGTGCAGGATTCAAACCCGAGACTGGAAACTGCAACTCAATGCTAAACCACCGCGCACGGAGCCATCTACACAAATGGCTTTAACAGCACCAGACGGCTTGTTAACGTGGACGTCGCCGTCGTTATTCCGCCATCTGTGGAAACCATGGGATCTTACTGGTATATTCCATAGTTGCCTTTACAGCACTTACGGGTTAAGTGGTGATTGATTTCTCGGCACGGAAAAAATATATTTCTATTTTTAGCCTATAATAAAATTACTATTTATCGCAAACATGAAAAATGAAATAGTCCTTTTAGAGTTCTATACCTAAAAACAGAAAAACGGAATCCTTATTTGTGTGTATCGTATTGTCTTTACATATGTTCGTCTGTCAAGTGTTTTCTAGTAAACGGGAGAATCAAGTTGAAATAAATTAATCAGTGTCAATTTTTTAATTTAATTTATCTATTAATAACAACCATTGTTAAAAAATTGTATAAAATTAATCTAACGAAAAGGTTACACATAATATAAAAAACTATAATAAAGAAAAACTGCGTGTTAATCAAAAATACGGCTAATTTATATTTGACATACACATGTTTATTATTACACATATTTTAATGTTAAGTACCACATCAAAACCTTTAGCGTACTTTCCATTGACCTATAATCATAAATTTGGCAAGCTGTTGGTCTCACAGCAAAATAAAGAAAAAATCTGAAAATTGTTACACACAAGAAAAATATTTTTTTTTTCGATTAAAATTTCAGTTGGAATTGATGTAGATAATTTTCCATTAAGTTAGGTTTGTCTTCAATCTGACTCACCATTTCGTTAGAGTAACTTTCGGTGCCTATTGGTCATAAACGCGGTTGCTGATGAGGTCCCTCCCGGGTTCGAATCGGAAGGACAAAACCGGTTTACCCTGTTAGTGTCACAGAAGGACAGAGAGAAACTGAAATATGAGATGGATGATAACAACTAAATAATGATTTTTTAAACGTTACCTCCACACCTCTTATCGTGGGGTTGTTTACATACAATTTCACAAGACAAACATCGAGACCCGGAACAATTATTTCTAGGCTATACAAATACTTATTTCGTCCGGGATTCGAACCCGCGGCCCTTAGAGCTGCAACTCATTGAAGCCACCACGCCACGGAGCCGTCAGCCGGATTGCGCCTTCTAACCCGCCTGCAAAGCGTGGCATGGCAAATAATATACCTCAATCGATGGATGAGGCCGATGTTCAGCAGTGGACTTAGATGGGCGTTAAATGAATTAACGAGACAACTATCTTATAAAATATCTCCTATTCTTCTTAGAGTACGTACATGAAAAATTGCATTGTTAATCGCCATAATGCTAGTTAATTTTAAAACCAAGCTTCACGCTTGGAAAAAGCAAAAGTAAAGTTACAGCCCATATACGTCCCACTGCTGGCACAGGCCTCTCATTTCTGAGAGGGTTTTAGGGCAAGGAAATGTCCGCCGCGCTGCCCCAATGCGTGTTATGAACTTCACGTCTTCGAAATATATTTTTTGATTTCTCCAGACATGCAGGTTTCCTCACGATGTTTTCCTTCACCGCCGAGCACGGTAAATCAGCACTTAAAATTGCAATTAACAATTTCATTGGTGCCGGCGGGGATCGAACCGGTTGCTCGCGTACTGTGTAACTTACAGCGAGTGCTAACCATCTGAGCTACCACGCTTGAAATATAAAGGCAAATTCGCAATAAATTTATGTATTAACTGTACAATTTGTTGTCCATAATCTACGAAGTATTAATACAAAACAAATTGCAAAACCACTTCACAATTTCAATCAGTAATGGAACATTCCCACAAGGAAGGCTGTAACTTCAGCTATCGTAACTGTCATGCACGGATATTGAACGTATTTATATGCAGTCTCAACTAAATTCAGATTTGTTGAGACTCTTGATAAAGTTTTAGTTTTTTTTTGTATTTCTCAGTATTGTTTCATCAGTCGTCAAGTTATTCCGATCTAAAAGGTATAGAGAGTCAGTATAGTTACAAGCTGTGAGATATTAAATCTTGGTCTCGGAGGTGACAACGCATCTGTAACTGTCTTTGTTTTAAATTGGTTGCAGCGTCAACTATAATTAGTGCACTGTAAGTTCTTTGTCTTTAATTTTATAAATAAATACTTTTGTGAGTAGTTTTAGTCCAAAGCTGGACATAGACCTTGAATGCACCATCAGGAAGCAAGGCTTGAGATTATTCACAACGCGAATATAAGATAGAAAATTTAAGAGATACCATTAATCCATTTCGTTCATAATGAGAGAAGTTACCTAGCCTGAAATTGAGATCCGGTTACAGGTTTTATAGGATAATGGTGACAATCGAGCGTTGCGAGCAGATGCGTTGTCACCGAAGAACTAAGATAGACATCTCTTGACCTCCACACTGACATAAGATTATTATGCTGTTTCACGCTGGTATCCCAAACGTGGTCCTACTCCGGTCAAAACAAACAATTTATATTATAGTTGCGGCATGGCTCTGCCATGTTTAAGATATTTATGTAGGTGTAAAAAACTGACTTTTGGAAAAATATCCAGTGTTCCGACAATACAACTCAATTAATTGTTATTATGTTTTATTTCCTATTCATAAAACATTTATTTCAACTTGTATTTTGGACATTAGCAACAGCTTTCAAAATGTGGTTTCTCCATAAATTATATTGTAAAATTCTTCACGAGTAATCTTTAAAGTCGTACTAACTGATACTCACAGTCTGTATTGAAATTTGATTTGGGTCTGGTTTTGCCTCGTTAAATCCGATCAAGACAAGATTAATCAGATCAGATGGTAGCTCACGTAAGAGACGGTTACGGATAACCACCACGTTTACTTAATGCTAAATACAACACGAGCATCGGACAGCAGCGTCAAATATGCGAGACGTCGGTACTGCGATCGTCAATCTCCTGCCGAGGTTATGATTAAAGCAAAATCTGCCTACAACGTGCGAGGCCCATGTGTGATTTCACGGACTCTTGAAAAAGAGAAAAGAAGAGTTTTTCTATAGTTTTTTCACCATCAGTCGGTCACGAGCGTGTGAAATGGTAAAAAAAATCAACTAGTCCCCCTGCACTGTTTAAATTGTTCTCAAAACTAATATATTACTAATATTTTTATAATACTTAGTATTCAGTTGATTTCATAAAAAAAATTTCATTGTTTTTTGTTTCTTTGAGTATCTTAATTTAATTTATGTCAAACAAAAATTTCGATGAAGATGGTCTCTCAGGCATCTCTTTATTTAAGTGTTGTCTCGTAGTTGAAGTTACTTTTTCTTGTAAGGCTCACGGGATTGAAACCAGAAAAGTTGTACACCTGGAGATTTTTTTATAATAAAGTAATATTAGTAATATAGAAATTATAGTCGCAATATTTTTATTTACCTAGAAAACGTTACCGTAACGATTTTCCTTTGTATCGTGGATAGGAACCACGCTCTCACAGAATATCAGCATATTTTTTTATTTATTAAAATTTTGAAAATTGAAAATCTACATCTTATGCATTTACCAACATAGGTATATAAACATGCTTCGGCTATATTTTGTTAGACATAAGCCTTTACAGATTTACATTTTTGTGCAAAATTTTCAAAGATTTTTTTGTCTTAGCAATGTTAAACATAATTAAATTTTACAGTACTTAAAATATTATTATCCCATCGAATATGAGAGAGAGGATTAGATGCATCCAGTTTGCATGCATTTGTATACTATAAACCTGTCCCATAAAGTTGTAGGCTGGCCGTCGTGACCGCATTTTGTTTAGAGAACATCATTATATACTTTTTATTCTTAAGTCCACTGCTGGGTCCCGTATCTAGCAGTGGACCAATAGAGAGGATAATGCCATAACCGTCACGCTTGACAGGCGGGTTA
The DNA here is from genome assembly GCA_029286625.1 of Parnassius orleans. Classification (NCBI taxonomy): domain Eukaryota; kingdom Metazoa; phylum Arthropoda; class Insecta; order Lepidoptera; family Papilionidae; genus Parnassius; species Parnassius orleans. The sequence continues at coordinate 73,488 of JAGSMP010001610.1, read as the reverse complement.
ACGATCACAGTATCGTAGTCTGGCACCTGGGCACCTGACGCGTCGCCGGTCTCCTATGGTACTGAAGGGTATGATATAAAATCTTTCTGGCATTTCCTATAACCACTCTTCACGACAACTACGGATAAAATGGTGGTGCATTATTTTACATGCTGCGGTACATCAAACAGTAAGTTGCAATATATTTATTATTTTCATTGTTAAATAGGATAATAGAGAAATAGCAAAGGCGTTCGTCACGGCTCTCTCTTGAAAACGGTGTTCCCCAACAGAAACGGTGCCTCTGGGGTTGCAGATGCGTGGGGCCTGAACGTCTAGTTATGCAACCCCTGAGGAGGACGATGACTGGAAGTGGTGCCGAGACATCGTAGTAGCACCTGTGGGTAGCAAGTACAGCCCCGGGACGTACTAATAGTGTACCAAAGCGATGGAGACCTGCTGCGTTCAACGGAGATCCTGGACCTTCGTATATGCTAATGGTGACTACCGGGGTTTTATACGGTAGCAGTCCAGCATAACCTTTCATTGCCTCCCAGCGAAAGGTTTCATGAGGATTTCATGAAAAAAATTAGGATAGGAATTACAAATAGGGTTTTAAAGACACTCAGCATGACATTAATTGGCTCAATTAAAATTTATTCAAATTCAGCTGTTAAAAGTTTAAGAGTTCAACTGCACTTTTGCGATACAAATACTTATTCAATAGGCGTTATTAAATTTTTCTTAACAATATTTTTAATTATCTGCTCGTAACATTAACTAAAGTAAAGGTATAGTATATAGAAACACAAACTTTTTATTCAATATAGATTATAAATAATACTTATTAAAAGTCACTTATGTTTAATTTACCACTGGTTCGGAAAAAATCTCTGTCCTGGGAAGAACCAGCAAGAAACCCAAGGGACTTTTAAAAACAGCTTAAAATCATATATGTTACAAATTAACAACACAAAACAAATTAGAAATAGCTTGGTAGCGATCACCTCATTCCCAGGGTTATTATCATCCATAAATTATATACCTACCACGACTAGGCACAGGCCTCCACTCATTTCTGAAAGGCTTATGGATCAATTAGTCCTCCGCACTGCTCCATTGCGTGTTTGAAGACATCACATGTGCTCGCAATATTTCATACTGCAGGTACCACTGTCGCTATGTTTTCCTTCCGCACTTTACCGCTCAGCAGTTATAATCAGCACTTAAAATTGCAAATAACAATTTCAATGTTTCCAGTGGCGATCAAACCTGTATTGCTCCTGAGTTACCACTGCTGCTTTATTGTCTATTATTTTAATATAGTGTGTGTGAAAATAATGTTCAATAACTTTTTATAGAAAACGGCGACAAACGAGCATACATAGCAAAGCAGCATCGGACCATGGCTGGGCTATTTAACATTTTGAAAATAATACTAAGAAAAATATATTTATAGAACAACTACAGTTTTACTTTTAAAGAAACATCGTAGTCATCGGAAAAATAGCTACATGCTCGGTTAAATTGTGAGAAAATAAGATAAATTTAAGAGGAAAACCTATTAAATGTAGGAACGTCTCGTAAGTTGCTAACTTTGTTTTTAGTTAGGTTTTCTAGTGTAAAACTAGATAAGAACTTTGCTCTTTTATCTTTGTTGCTCTTTCATTGTTAAATTAATTGTAGCAGTAAAATTCACATTGAAATATTTTACTATAGAGTAAAATAAAACTTACTTTAAAATAAAAGCGACTTCAAAAATTAAAAAAAAATTCCACATAAAAGCTTTGAAAGTCAATGCAAAGACATAGTACATCGAAAATTAAAACCCCAACTTCAGAAGCTATTAACATCACATAACATAAACTCACGCCTTTCACCTAGAAGGGTAGGCAGTGACTACGGACTTTATTTGGCACGATCCTTACAAATCTCTTGGTTTTTTTCTTTTTTTTAAATAAACGTTGAATTTTTACCCGTTTGATTATACTGGCTGAGGAATATATATCACTAGTTCAAGGTTAACAACTAGAATGCCGTCTACATAGTTCCATTAAAATTATCATTCCAATTTTTCCATAAAATTTATATGGAAAAATTGGAGATGATTGACACACACTTGAAGCCACCTGTTTAATTCAAAATAAATAATAATTTTAATCGATTCAGCCGTTTTCCAGAAAGCGGTGAACTTACATAAAAATATACGTGTCGATTATAGAACTTCCTTTTGTGGACTGTGTTAAAAGGAACAGAATACATAAATCGATAAGGATTTGATAACATCTGCCAAGTTTAAAATAAGACTGAAAATAATATGTTAAATTTAAGACCCGCGCCCAGCAGAGGAATTTCTTTATTTATATTTATTCAGCGGTTACAAAAATAAATGAAGGTTACGCTACGTAAATGTTTTTCAAAGAGACGCTTATTTTATGTTCTGTATGTGTGTTTTTATATAACGGTGCAGTCAAAAGTGAAAAAACAGCTTACTTAATGTACAATCTTAAAATTTTAATGAATTAGGTACGGTCGCATTTTGACCATCATGACCACTAGTATTAATTAAAAGCGTGGCTTTGTGGGAACTCAAAAGTTGGTAAAACAATCATACAAGCATATATTAAAAATACATTTTAATCATCGTGGTAGGAGTGCAATAAGTTGATAAAGTTTTACCGCAATCTGATGAACGGTATAGTGCAGAAAAAACGAACAAACAAACATTAATTTTTTTATATTAGACTATGGTACTCATATGTTGCTATGGCAGAAGAAATAATTGTGAAAATATCATTTTAAATTTGGAAGAGTTATATTGTTTAATTAGGAATGATAATGATATATACAACTATCAAATAAAGGAGACAGTTTCTTTTTGTATGGAAAATGGGCCCACCAAAAACTGTGATGACTCGTAATGAATTGTATGTAGATTTATTCTTATAATCTTCTAGATTACTATAGTAATATTAGTTGTACCATATATAAAGGAATACTGAGAAAATAACAATCAAACGGCAACTTCATTATAACCTAAAATCCCACACGGGCGACTGTCTCAATAGTTTTTATTGATATCCTATGTTATAATAGTGCACTGTGAATAATAAACAGTAAAAAAAGTTGTAGGTTCTTCGAATTTACACTACTTGGTGGACGGTTTTTAAGTCGTACCGAGTAAAGCAGTACGAATAAACAGACGCGGTGATGTATTGATTCTTAACTGTATATATTATTTATTGTGGTGTATTGGATACTAAGCACAGAGTACATTACAAATGTATTCAAGTGAAGCAAAAAGTAAGCCAAAACTATGCTCAACTAATTCTAAAAACAAGCACACATGTACTTATTTATCTAATATCATTTGCAACCAGTAACACGGTTTTAGGTGCATGTATGCATCCAACAGTTAGTAATATGTATTGATTGAATAACATGTTTACATTCCAAGCACCATTAAAACCAAAATGACTGGATAACAACATATCCGATTTCCAATTTTAACTACGAAAATAAATAGCATGGGGTGTTTTGAACTATTTGTGTTAGGATAAAAAGAAACACTGTATTGTCCCTGCATTTTTATTGTTTATTATTGTAAAATCATCATATTCTTAATTTATGTATCACAGTATCACATATAAGTATCACAGGCCGCGAGGTGCAGTGCCAGGACATTCTTTTAATATGTGTTGGTTGATTAGCATGTTTACATCCAACCACAATTGAAGCTAAAATGTAAAATTTTGAGTAGCAGTCTGTACCGGTAAGCTCAGTGTGGGCGGCTACCTCTAGATGGAGTGACGACCTGGTAAGACATTCAAAAAGTCGATGGATGCAGGTGGCTCAGGACCGTGCTTTGTATAATTCCTTGGGGGAGGCCTATGTTCAGCAGTGGACTTGTGTAGGGCTGTAATGATGAAGAAGTTTTAAACTAGTTGTGTACGGATACGGCTAGACCGGAGGTAGAGACATGCTCACGGAAAACGCTACCAGCGTAAAATAGTAGCTTAATGTTCCTGTGTTTCATATGGTGAGTAGAGAACCGAGTCCTTTTACTGGAAACGAAGAACTCCATCTTAGTCCTCAGGGTGACAATGCATCTGCATTTGATTCTAAACGAGGATAAATGTAGATGTCTATGAGCCACAGCATCTACTTTTACCATCAGGTGGACCGTGCTCGTTTGTCACACTTTATTCTATAAAAAAAACAAAAGGAGATTGTCAATTGAAAGAGATACGAAAATTTAAGAGCATCTATTCAACTTGCTCGGCGTTTATTTATAAATTAGGCGCTTTAATTATAATAAGGCACATAGTAGAAACAGGTCAAGCAAGCAGTCAATAATTACAAGTTTTATTGATTATGGTTCGTCACCATTACAACAATTCACTGCTGAACATAGGTCTTCTAAATTAAATGTATAATGTAAAATATTGTATAGCCCTTCCGTCAACTGCCATCGCGTTTTGGTCCTGTATGGTGTCGTAAAGGTCGTGAACAGAGTAAAATAAAGATACCAGGAGATGAGCAACAACATCTCCCTATAGAATACCACAAAGCTTTGGTTGCCACAAGCGTAGCAACTGTGGCAAAACTACTATATAGTAATGATGCATATTTATATTACTATATAAATATGCATCATTACTACTTGTGTATAAATTATTCCAATCATTGTGAGGTTCATTTAAGTGGTATTCACAAATACGAGCGCACAGTGGCACATAAAATGAGTTATCAATCAGCAATCTCTTTTTTAGTTGTTTAGGTATTAAGAATCTAGATAAATGATTACATAACTTAAAAATACAGTGACAGGAAGTAGAAGCAGCACGCTTATAACTAGCCACAGAATAGAATAGAATCATTTTTATCAATATAGATACAATACATAATACTTATTAAAAGTCATTTTTTACTTTTACCACTGGTTCGCAAAAAAACTTCTGTCCTGGAAAGAACCAGCAAGAAACCCAGCAAGACTTTTTTTTAAAAAAAAGGACATTTTACAATATAATGTTTTATACAATTGTTTTGAAAACATTTAGAAACAGCATGGTAGCGATCACCTCATTCTCAGGGGTTATTATCAGTCATGTACTCTCTAGTAGTATAATAACCCTTACTAGACAATTTTTGCTTCAGAAATAATTTAAACCTTTTGATAGAAAAGGTCTGCATATTTATAGTGCATTATTATAGTAATTGTTGATGCCGCTCTGGAAATGGCAGGAGTTACAGTTACAGGCATAAGGGGTGGTTGTGGGATGTCTTCAATATTCATGGATTGTAATTCCATATCCCTGTTATCATTTGTGTCTCCATACAGTTGTAGAAGCTCTCGTCCGACAAGATTGCAGACTCATTCTAAATGATTCACCTGAAAAGTGTTTTTTTTTCATCAACTAACCGAACAGACTATAGTTTTATAGTGTCTACCACCTAAATAATAATATTTATTAATATTTTATTTATTTCAATCTTTATTACTAAGAAACAGTCTTAATGCCTCTTAAATTATATATAAAAAGCATGTACTTGTTTCCCTTCATAATACTTTTGTAGTAGACCAGATTCCACTAAGGTAAAAAGAAATAAAAATACATCAAATCAGAAAGGTAAACAAGTGAAGTAGTTATTTTAGAATTATAACATTATTGGACTAAGTACAAGTTCTTAGACATTTTATTTACACTAATTTCATTTAAGGTAAAAAATATTACTTGTGTATTAAGTACAAAGGCATGCAAATATGGGGTAAGGTAAGGAAGAAGTAGCATCTATCTAATAACAACTAAAGAAAAAAAACTGTGGTTATCGAATATCTCCCCTATAAGGCAATCTGTGGGGGAGGTCTATGTTGAGCAGTAGACTTTTGATAAGCTGTAAAGCTAAAGATAACCTGGTGGTGAATAGCCAAATTATTTGTAGTGCGAGGTATATGATACTACAAACATCAATCTGTGTGCCAAAGCGATTATGCCAACTCCTTCGGGCAAGCCTATTTCAGGCAGGGGATCACTTACAGGCTGTTAAAGTAAAGTAAGTACCTGGTGTGATGGTATCCACTGGAAAATAATATCTCTTTCTGCTGAGTTAATTGGCACAGCCCGTGTGTGGTGAGCTCTTAAAATTGAAGATCCACATGGAATACAAATCTTCTAATGGAATGAGCAGTTTCAATACTTTCTTGCAATATTCTTAGGCAGTTACAACAAACTGCATCAATTAGCTGTAACTGAAAAATTGGGAATGCAAATAAAAATAAAGAAGTAAAAATATTAAATTCAGAAAGAATGTACATTACCTACAATCAACAAAATAAAATAAAATAATGTAAACAAAATTCTTGCTTCCTGATGGAGTTTAAATATAATAAACATAAATGGTAGATGTATTTAAACAAATATTAACACTAATATGTATTCCTAATAACATCCATTTATTTTTATGTTATCTATATTTATAATATTAAATTCAGAAGGAATATGTACATTCCTTCTGAATTTAAGCAGCGTCTTCCTATTAACAACTACCAATAAAAAAGCATGGCAACTATAGCAAGTATCCTCCTTGAGGAAATCTGAGGAAGGTCTATGTTCAGCAATGGGCTTTTGATAGGATGTAACGGTTGTGGATATAGTTACTCTGAAAGACACTTTTAACATAGATTTGTGTATATTTTGTGTGATTTTATTTTATCTATTAATTAAATTAGATTTTACCAATAACATAACACTTCAATACTTTGACACTTTTAACCTTTTAACATACTAATAAGAATTGTGTTTGTCATTTGTTTTAGGTAATTCAACATAAATTATAAATTTTACAAAATTCTAGGAGCAAAAGTAAACTTGTATTATACACTCACATATACTTTTAATTAAACTCGTCAGTTTTCATTTTCGAATGTCATTGGCGAATTAAATACATAATGTGGAATATTTGGATAACCTGTATAATATAATCCAACACTTGTTGCATTGATTAGACATTGACATATGAATTTGTTAGTAATATGAAGGGATATTTATTAGTATATTTACAAACTTAAAATATTTAAGTACTAAAACATGTATAGATCGTTAAGTGTCTGTGGGTGTGGGTCGTTTATTATTATTTCTAAAAATCGTACCATATCTCAATATTCAGTAAAAATAAAATAAAATGTAATACATTATAAATGAAAATTAGTAGTTTTCGTTTCCGTAGTATAATATTTTTGGACTAGAACTTCGAGAGTGACAAAAATAAGATATATTTCACATAAAAGTTTGAAACTTTAAATCAATTGTAGGTTTTGTACAGTTGAATTCTTCGCATTCCATAAGATAAGTTACTTAACTCTTGAGAAATCCACAAATATAAAAGTTGGCGCACATCTGCTCCTGTCTCGGCTAGTTATTGTCCTCGCATAGTGCGTTGAAATCCACAAATAAGTACAAGAAACAGCAGCGTGACGAATGTCAATGCCGTAAAGTAATACCCGGCCGCCGGCACAGACATAGATATGATGCTTATATTACGATAATATGGCCGTCGGTTATTACCCAGCACGGAAGTCAATGACAAAATAGCGTTTCGTTCCACGGTGTCTTTGAACCATGTTATATGATATAAGCTAACACTTTTAGAAATAGGATAAATAAAAAATCAAAAAAAATCTCAGTGGTATCCCTTCTTAGTAATAAATATATAATATACAAATAAGTATAAATATAATATGTATATAATAAGTTATCTTTGTAAAAAAACATTTATCTTTTAATAGAAACTGCAAAAATGATTCATTACACGCATTTTTTCCCATATTACTTTTTTTTTTTATAGGATAGGGTGACAAACGAGCACACAGTCCACCTGATGGTAAGTGGTTGCTGTGACCCATAGACATCTACATCTATCCTCAATAAAGAATCAAAATGCAGATGCGTTGTCACCCGTGAGGTCTAAGATGGAATGCCTCTTTTCCCAGTAAAAAGGGTCTCCCGGTTCTCTACACTCACCAAACGAAACACAGCAGCATTAAGCTGCTAATTTACGCTGCTATTCTGCGAGAGCGTGGTCCTTCCCCGGTCGAGCCGACCCATTCGTGCTACAACTATATATACTACTAATATAGCTGCAGCATGGCTCTACCACATATATTAACCAGAACACGGAATATCAAAACCACTCATTTTTTTTAGATTTCTTGATTCCGTTTAGATATTCATAAAATCTATAGGCCATTTATTATAATAAAATGGTAACTTTTTTTTGTATGTAATACCATTAAGGGTCATTAAAATTTCTAGTGGGCCCAAAAACGACTGACTCCTTTGTCGGTACGATACGCCCGCCACCTACGGTAAGTTACTTGTACTATGCCTATAACCTTCGCGCAAGTGCAAGCAATAGGTTGACAGAGTTTTACCGCAATCTGATGAACGGTATGGCGGCGCATAAAATACGAACAAACAAACATTAATTTTTATATATTAGACTAGCTGGTACCCGGCGCGTTGCTGCGGCAGAAGAAATAATTGTGAAAATATCATTTTAAATTTGGAAGAGTTATATTGTTTAATTAGGAATGATAATGATAATGATATATAACTTTCAAATAAATTTGTCGGAAGGATACACGCGCCACCTACTGTAAGTTAATTGCACTATACCTATAACCTTCGCGCAAGTGCAAGCAATAAGTCGACAAAGTTTTACAGCAATCTGATTAACGGTAGCGCATAAAATACGAATAAACAAACATAAATTTTTATATATTAAATTATTATTAGTCATTTAGTCATTAGTTAGATACAAGTTATTTAAGGCTTTACTAAAGAAAAAAAACTATAAAAACTGTGGAGGAGGGGAGAAGACTGATTGGGTAAAAAAAACCTTATAATGTAATATTTCTCATCATATAAAAAAGCAAAATATATTTTTATAATGTACTATGTGTGACTCAGACGGGAAGAGCTACTCGTATTACTGTATCAACTTTGCTGTTTATCGATAATGTCACTTGGAAATTGGAAATCTTATGTACATTCTACTTATACGTGGTAATCTATTTATACGCGGTATAGCCACACTGCAGCTATATTATGATTGTGGCACTAGTGTGTAGGCTTGACCGGGGTAGAGCCATGCTGTCACAGAACACCAGCGTAAAATGTCAGCTTAGTGCTGCTGTGTTTCGTATGGTGAGTGTAAAAAACCGGAGACCTTTTTTACTGGAAGCGAGGCGTTCCATCTTAGTCTTCAGCGGTGACTACGCATCTGAATTTGATTCTTAATTGAGGATAAATGCAGATGTATATGGGCAATAGCACCGACTTACCATCAGGTGGACTGTCTTGTTTGTCACCCTTATTCTACAAAATAAGATCTTACAAACACAATATAAACATTTAAGAGTTTTGACGGAAGCTTTACCGTCCGATTGCTCCTTCTGTACTAGTATTCGCTCCTGTATCGTTTAAATAATATTTTAAAGTAGCTTTTAATAAGCATAAGTGGTGCGACTGTGTACCTTTTAAATGCTTACGCATGTGGATTGTTAGTGGACACAATGAAATAAGTGATCCGATGGTAATATTAATCTCAAGTTATTTTATTTGCTTAGGCGTCTTGAGATACTATCGTTATCGAATGTCTGCTGGCTTGAGCTGTCGTCAATTCTCTCTACAACTACGTTATGTAGCACATAAATATATTTTGGAGGAATTTATAACCATATTTACATAATATTATTTTGTACTATGTACTTAAACGTTTGATAAGATTTGATGAATTATTTTTGGTTGAAGTTCTTGTAGCCACAATGCCACAATAAATAATAATATGAACATAAACATCAAAAGTAGAAGCTAAACCGTGGTAATTATATCTAGAGGCTATTGAAAATAAATTAGTTAAACTTTTCTTCACTAGGTGTAACTTATACTTTTCAGTAGATAATTTCGCTAATAATAATACGGGCTCTGGTGGTAAAATAATAATATATTTCTTTAACATAAATTTCAAGTAAAGGTGTTATCATGAAAAGCATGTAAACTTGCATACAACCCTTAAATCTTATACGGATATAATATATAAAATAAATCAATTTAGAATATCGATATAAAATATTTTAATTATGTTAAATTCATATGAGGATAATATCGTATTCACTGTGTTATTTAAAAATATCGATATTATAAATACACAGCTTTCGACAAGAAACTTAGTTAAATATTTAAAACACTTGATAATATTTACTTTTCAATTTAACAATTATTAAATTTAATTATCTATTTTAATATGATTTTTTGTTTACCTAAGTACATTAAAAATAAAAAATGACGTCAATATTAATATACCAGTTTCTAGTGTTTGTATTTTTTTTAAATCAACACATTTTTAAATATATTCATTGATAGACCCTTATATATACTGCTGTGTATGTCATCTAGACCATTATAATATATACAGCTGTGTTGAATTTCAAGTCTAGAAGTTCAATATTTTTTTATGAATGCAAAAGCAAAAGGAAGACGAGGATGGTGACATAACACGGAACACTAATTGTGCATAGTATGGTAGCATGCAACTGATCGATTTTTTAACTTCAGTACTTTATTTTACTACGTTCTTTTTTAATTTAAAAAATCAAACTCATGCTGTAAACACATAATTAAAAGAAATTTTATTAATAAATAATAGCTAGCAATAGCAATTCTACTCCATATATTCAATAACATTTATTTAAACAATATTTATTAATAGAGTTCGGGAAATGGTACGGTAATATTTCTTAGCATAACTCTTAAGCATAAGCGTTACTTTTTAAACACGTAAGACATTATTATGTTAACTAATGCATAGAACATAATAACCCCTGTGAATGATGTGATCGATGATAAATACTGGTTTATGTACTCTAGGATGTTTGAGTAGGCGCCAATTTCTTATTTATATCTGTTGTAAAGCGGCAGTTCGTCCACAGTTGGGTTCCAGTTTGAAGGAAGCCATTATACAGGCTGTTAGATATTTCATTGAAGCCTTTTGAAGTAGATGGTGTCCATGGGCTACAGTCATTTAATATATATTTTTTATATTATAAAAGTGATAAACAAGCACACAGTTCACCTGAAGGTAAGTAGATCCTGTAACCCATAGACATCTACATCTTTCCTCGATTAAGAATCAAAATGCAGATGTGTTGTCACTCCTCCCCGTGTAGTGGCGGGCAGAATACTCACTACCCCATATCCTCCCGTGGGTGTCGTAAGAGGCGACAGAGGGAAACTGAGGCAGAGGATGGGCAGCAGCATCTTTCTGATAACAGCAAAACAACAATAAAAAAACTGCGTTTGCCAACCCGCTCGCCAAGCGTGGCAACTATGGCAATATACCCCCATGATAGTAACGAAGAGACGGCCCCCAGTCCCCGGCGGCCCCGCTATTCCTGGCTACGGTGGCGACCATGGTAACGGCGGGGCAGGGGGTGCTAAGAATCTCCGGTGGAGGTTCGGTTGCCACCTACGACGACTCGACCTGGCAACTTATAACGCACGCACCCTGAGGACTGACGAGAAGATCCTGGAGCTGGAAGAAGAGATAGACAAGTTGCGCTGGAATATTATAGGATTATCCGAGGTCCGAAGAGAGGGGGAGGACACGGTAATCCTCGAATCTGGCAACTTGTTCTATCACCGGGAGGGCGACCATCTGTCCCAAGGAGGTGTCGGATTTATCGTCCACAAGTCTCTCGTTAACAACGTTAAAGATTGGGAGGTGTCGACGAGGTTGCGTACCTTATACTCAGAATCACAAACGGTATTCGCTGAAGGTCATACAGGTTTACGCACCAACCTCGGCACACCCCGATGAAGAGGTGAAGGAAATGTATGAGGATATATCTAGAGCCATGCATTCCTCCAAAACCCACTACACGGTAAGAATGGAGACTTCAACGCAAAACTAGGCACAAGAGAGTACGGTGAGCTGAAAGTAGGAAATTCGGAATAGGGCAACGGAACCCAAGGGCCAGCAGCTGGCTGACTTCATGGAGAAAGAGGACTCTTTATGATGAACTTTTCTTCCAGAAGCGGCCCCACAGGAAGTGGACCTGGTCGAGCCCCGACGGTTCGACAAAATGAGATTGACTTCATTATGACGACCAAGCGACAACTGTTCAGTGATGTCTCAGTGGTCGTGAGGGTGAAAACCGGCAGCGATCACCGAATGGTGAGAGGCACACTGAACTAAACGTTAAGTTGAGAGGTCACGTCTAATGAAGTCAACGCTCCGTCCCCCTCGTGCTCTAATCCAAAGTCCCGAAACCTTTCAGCTCGAGCTACGAAACCGTTTTCAGTGCCTAGAAGATTGCAATGCAGTGGACGATATGAATGACAAGCTCGTGGAAACTGTCCATGCGGTCGGAGCTAAGTTTGCAAGACCCGCCGCAGAAGAACACAAAACTCTCCGATCACACTCTTAATCTCATGGCTGTTAGACGGGATATGAGCTGCAGTCTTCAGTAGATTTGACAGAATACAGGCAACTGAACAGACAGATCTCCAAATGCCTGCGGCGGGACTTACGCAACTTTAATACTGCTCGTATTGAAGAAGCGATCGAGCGGAACCAGGGCTCTAAAGTCTTTGCTAGAGATCTGTCTGCCAGAAAGAGCCAACTGTCAAGCTGAAGACCGAGTGTGGCAGCGTCGTTTCCGGGACACCTGAGATTTTGAGTGAGATTGAGAGGTTCTATGGGCAGCTGTACACATCATCGTTGGAGCCACACGCAAGTGTGAGTAACGATCCAAGAGCGAGTCTTAACCGACACTATTCCGATGATATCCCGGACGTCAGTCTGAGCGAGATTAGAATGGCTCTCCAGCACCTTAAAAACGGCAAGGCCCCAGGCGAGGATGGAATTACAGCGGAGCTTCTGAAAGCGGGTGGAAAACCGGTACTTGAAGTCCTTCAGAAGCTCTTTAATTCCGTCCTACATGGTGGCATTACACCGGAGGCGTGGAGCAGAAGTGCGGTGGTCTTGTTCTTCAAGAAAGGCGACAACGCTCTTTTGAAGAACTACAGACCGATTTCCCTTCTGAGCCGCGTCTACGTGCTGTTTTCGAGAGTCATTACGAATCGTCTCGCACGCAGACTCGACGACTTCCAGCCTCCCGAACAAGCCGGTTTCCGAAAAGGCTTTAGCACCATAGACCACATACATACCCTCGACAAATTGTACAGAAGTCCGAGGAGTACAATTTGCCATTATGTCTGGCGTATGTGGACTATGGGAAAGCCTTTGATTCCGTCGAAATTTGGGCGGTGCTGCAGTCCCTTCAGCGGTGCCAAGTTGACTGTCGGTATATCGAAGTGCTGAAGTGCTTGTACAGTAGGGCTACGATGGCTATCCGAGTACAGAACCAGAGTACGAAACCTATCCAACTGCAGAGAGGTGTAAGACAGTGTGACGATATATCCCGAAACTCTTCACCGCTGCATTGGAAGACGTTTTCAAGCTACTGGACTGGAAAGGATACGGTATTAACATTAATAGCGAGTACATCACTCACCTTAGATTTGCCGACGATATAGCCCTTGTGGCAGAATCGCTGGAGGACCTAAGCACTATGCTCATTGACCTCAATAGTGCCTCCCAACGGATAGGTCTTAAGATGAACATGGACAAAACAAAGATCATGTGTAATGTCCATGTCACACCTGTGCCGGTACTAATTGTTGGGAGCACTAAGCTCGAAGTTGTTGACGAGTATTTACCTGGTACAAATAGTCCGACTAGGCAAGTCCAACTTCGACCGAGAGGTCAATCGACGGATTCAACTCGGCTGGGCAGCGTTAGGGAAATTACGACACATCTTCTCGTCAGGTATACCTCAAAACTTGAAAACGAGACTGTACAACCAGTGCGTGTTGCCAGTGATGACCTACGGAACTGAGACGTGGTCCTTCACTGCTGGCCGTATGAGGAAGCTCAAGGTCGCTCAGCGAGCTATGGAGAGGGCTATGCTCGGAGTCTCACTGCGTGATAAAATTAGAAATGAGGATATCCGCAGTAGAACCGGAGTGACCGACATAGCCCAACGGATTAGTAAGCTGAAGTGGCAATGGGCCGGCCATATAGCTCAAAGAACCGATAACCGATGGGGAAAAAGGTTCTCGAGTGGCGGCCTCGTACCGGCGGACGAAGTATAGGGCGTCCCCCCACTAGATGGAGTGACGACCTGGTAAGACATGCAGGAAGTCGATGGATGCAGGTGGCTCAGGACCGTGCTTTGTGGCATTCCTTGGGGGAGGCCTATGTTCAGCAGTGGACTTGTGAAGGGCTATAATGATGATGATGATGTCACTCCTGAGAAATAAGATGGAAAGCTTGGTTTCCAGTAAAAAGCGTTCCGGGTATTTCACGCTGGTTTTATGTGAGACCGTGACCCTTCCCCGGTCGGGCCATTCGTTTTACAACAATTATATAGCTGCAGCGTGGCTCTACCACGTAAACTTTGCTTTATAGAAAAAAAAATTTTCAGACATGAACATTTCTTCGATGCGTTTTTTCTTTCACTGTAGAAAACGTGTCCAATCAACATATTACATATACATAAACACTCACGCCTGTCACCCAGAGGGGTAGGCAGAGACTACGGACTTCCACTTGGCACGATCCTGGCACACCTCTCTCGCCTCCTTTACATCCATATATCTACGCATACACGCTCGTCGGTTAAGGGTACTCCTAATCTGGCCCATTTTCAATATATCGCCAATTTGGTCGATAAACCTTCGTCTAGGGCGTCCTTTCCGACTCTGCCGTTTACTTCTGCAGCATAAATTTGCTTTGTCAGTCTTTCTTCTTTCATTTTCTACATGACCAAACCACCGAAGCATTCCTTTCTTAATCCTGGTCACAACGTCATCTTGCAAACCACACTTTTCTCTTATCACACTATTTCACCCTGTCATTCAGATTCAGCCTAGCATACTCCTTAATGACCGCATTTCTACAGCATTTATTTTACTCTCATGCTTCTTCTGCCAGACCCAACTTTCACTACCATACATTAAAGTAGGGACTAACACAGCATTGTGAATTGCCAAACGTGCCTTTTGACACATTCTGACTCGTCACAATAGCTTGTAGAGCCCCATTCACTCTATTTCCTGCGTTCACTCGTCGTTCTATATCCTTATCATATCTACCATCCCTGCTAAATAAACATCCCAAATATACAAACTCATCCACTTGCTCAATCAACTCCCTTCTATTCTTATTTCACATAACGTTTACTTTCTTCTGTTTCAAAACCATCACTTTCGTCTTACTTGCGTTCACTTTCATACCTCTTTCTTTAATGACCGGTTCATTAAAGTAACCATCATTGCAACTCGGCCGCCGACGATGCAAATATGACTTGATCATCGGCGTACAAAAGGCATTTGACGGTTAACTCACCCATTCTCAACCCACATTCTTCAACTTTCAAAGTTTGCAAACAACTGTCCATAAATAGGTTGAACAGCCACGGGGAAGCTACACAGCCCTGTCTGACCC
This sequence comes from Parnassius orleans, assembly GCA_029286625.1. Classification (NCBI taxonomy): domain Eukaryota; kingdom Metazoa; phylum Arthropoda; class Insecta; order Lepidoptera; family Papilionidae; genus Parnassius; species Parnassius orleans. Next base: position 57,939 of record JAGSMP010001610.1, on the reverse strand, counting down.
CTTTATGGATGCCAAACCAGTCCGAGTATGCCCCGTTGATCCTGACACAAGCACTGGAGTACCTATACAGAGACTGCAATGCCTGTATCAACCCAGCACTCAACCCAAATGAGTTCAGTGTTTGCCATAATACATCCCTGTCCACTCTGTCATAAGCCTTTTCCAAGTCCATGAAAGCACAAAAAACTTTCTGGTTTTTGGCCAAAACTTCTCCGCAATCATGCGCATGGAAAATACTTGATCCGTACACCCCATTCCCTTTCTAAATCCAGCTTGCACATCCCAAATTTTTCCATCAGTTTCTTCCATAACTCTTTCAATTAACACCTTAGCATACAGTTTACCCACAATGCTAAACAAGCTGATACTACGGTAGTTTTACAGTCCTGCTGTGACCCTTTTACTTTATATATTGGGACTATAACGGCTTTGCACCAGTCTTCCGGTACCCGCTTCAGTTCCCAACATAAATTAAACAAGGTGTACAGCAGGCCTGCCCTACTCCCTCTCAGCCCTTAGCATTTCGAGTGATACTCTATCATATCCGGCTGCCTTACCTGCTTTCATGTTTTTCATTGCTTTCATTATTTCATCTACACTTATCTCCTACCTCTCCACTTCTTTCGGAATTTTTTCACTTAATTCAGACGACCTTCACTCATAAACACGCTTTCAAAGTATTCCTTCCATCTCTTTAAATTCGAAACTTCATCATTCAGCATACAGCCATTCTCGTCTCGTATAGCATTCATTCTAGGCTGTTTTGAATTTCCCTAGCAGTTCTTGGTTTCCAGAACGTGATGATGAACAGAACGAAGATGGAGGTTATCTTGAGCTGTCAGACGCCGGTTGCAGGTTGCCTGTATTCATCAGGCGCTGGTTGGAGGTTGCCTGAAGGTCGGCTGTTTTGTAATATATCAGGCACCTTACCAAGGTTGTCTTGAGATCAATCAGACGCTGGATGGAAGCTGTCTTGTGATCTATCAGACGCTGTTCCAAGGTAGTTTGCGACCTATATTAAACGCTGGATGGAAGCTATCTTGAGGTCTATCAGGCACGAAACGCAGGTTCGCTAGAGCCTATGGCAGTTTACTGTTTCTAAAGTGCTGTTCGACAGAGTGATTTACTTTGTGTGAATTTAATTTTGTACTACATTTTTCTTTTGATGTTGATAAAGACCTTAATTTTACTGCAAATGATGAACTGTAACTGCCTGTAGAGTTTGAAAATTACAGTTCATTTATTTGTGGTCAGTTTTACCAAGCGGATGCACTTTTACTGCGGCGACCCTTTTCCTCTTTCTAGGTACTACCCCACACAAGGACGTGTGAAACGTCAAGATGGCCGTGTCGAAGCGTGAGCACACTGGCGCCGAGTCCGGCAGCCATCGATAACTTTCGTTTGTTTACTTTGGTTTGCATGGAGTGATAATTTTGACCGGTCCATGTTGTCATATGAGACGCTGTCACTCTCCGAGTTAGGTTTCGTCATATGAGATAACGGATAGCGAGCCAGTTGTCCGGTCCACGTTGTCATATGAGATGATGACTAGTCGAGGGCAAGGTTGTCAGGTCCAAGTTATCATAGGAGGTGATGGCTGGTCGAAAGGAAGCCTTAGCTAGTTTTAGTTTGCATGAGGTCAAACGTAATCTCCTTGCGGATGTGTGTGGGTCCGTTATGTTCAAAAATTGGAAGAGTGTGCCTATTCATGTCAGGATTGATTCATAATTGGTGACTAATAGTGTTTGTTACAGGAATTCATGAAGATACACGCCCGAGGACGGTCGAACGACAGAATGGCCCTGTCGGTGTGTCTATAAAATACCGGTTGGTGAAGAGGTTGCGTTACTCTAGCGGAGCCCCATATCGATGATAGCGAGGTGGAATTGAGGGTATATCGAGAAACCCCCCACTCGTTTGTGCAATATAAAATTCACCGGAGGCGTCGTGCGCGAGAGATTCCGCTTGAGTCATTCTACGAGTGAAGTCATTCTAGGAGTTCTAAGATAGTGTCGTGGTTTTGTTCGTTGTGGTGGTTCTTCTGGTGCAGACAAGGAGAATTTTGTTGCTGGTAGGCTGCCCTGTGTTACGTTGAGATGGGTGGTGTTGCTGTTCGTTTGCATACTTTGGTGTTATCATGTAATTATGTCCTTCATGTTACACCATTGTGTAATTGTGACGGGGACATATTACGGTATGGTCGAACTGTAATTGATCTATACTAAATGTATAGTGCGTTACACTATCCTATTATTGATAATAATTAATTGCGTAAGCAAGAGAGCTAGTTGAATATCCGCTCTCACACTTTAATATTTTTAACAATTAATTAACCTATCCTGATGTATTTCCGAGATCAGAAGTAAGATCTCCTGTTCTATTTCCGGGATATAGAACAGCTCCTAAATAACACAAAGGAGCGTTGGCTGTTCCTCGGCCCTATCACCTTGCCCGGCGGGAAATCTCCCCTTTATCTTCCATGGCCAAAAGAATCTCCGGTTTTCTCGACTCACCATACAAAATAGGAGCTTTAAGCTAATGTATTCTGTGAGAGCGTGGGCCTTCCCCGGTCGAGCCGACCCATTCGTACTACACCATAATATAACCTATAACGGGGTGACCCTACCACGTAAGATCGTTATAAATATCTATTTTTCAAATTATATACAGATCGTTTAAATCAAGATATTATTATGTTACATTCAATTGTTAATGGCGATGTTTTTATCGTTTGAAAATTTTTATTGTAGCATTTCCAAGATAAATATTAGCTTGAACATTAATCTACAAAATGAGTTTCTTTTATTTGGCCTCATAAAACCTTGCCTGCCATAATAAGTATTTTTATACGCCTTACATTAAATTTAGCTGCCGATTGAGTCACAGTACTATAAAAGTTTTTGAATATATATGTAAGGATGACAAACGAGCACACATTCCACGTGATGGGAAGTGAACGCTGTGGCAAATATACTTTCTATCATTGATTATTACTGATTATCTATTATTGATTAGAAAACAAAATTTAAATGAATACCTCGTCATCAGTTACGGATCTCAGGTTCTCTACACTCTCACTCACTCTCTGCAGCATTATGCTCGTATTTTACGCTTGTATTCTTTGAGGCAGTGGGCCCTCATATACAACTTCATCGTGGCTCTACCTCGTAAAAATATATTAAATGTACTTCTGTAAACAAAGTCACCCACATAGACCGAAATTGATGATAAACGGACAACTGATTTGTAAAACACAGTTTCCCGAGTGGTAGCCGTGTACCGACAAGCGAAATATACGAGAAGATGATCTAATAAACAAGGTTTCAGCCCTCAAGTCCTTTCTAAAAGTCTTTTAAAACCCTCAAATAACACTTCTACTTACATAAATACTGCGCTAAAATTGGTGTAGGTGTGATCCGAACAAGGAATACCACAGATGGTTTGTCATCCCTGCGGACTACGATGAAATGGTAAGATATGAAGGAAATGCCTGCGGCTACGGCCATCACTGGAATGCAACACCCTTCTGCTTTCCGGTTAAACCAAAGTATACCACACTTCGGTTATTACCCGTTAAATTTATAGATAAAAACGAATGACTTTGTTAAGAAAAAAGATATTCATACTTTAAATGCTAGGAACAAACACATGCTTATAATGTCAGTAACTAGACTCCACTGAATTAGTAATTTATTTATAGGGCAATGTATACAAACTTTAATCTTTGTAAATTAAATTCTATCAAATAGAAATTTATTATTTAAATCTCATTTTAAAAACTTGCAAAATGTTCAGTCAAGCTGTACTCAATTATTAAAAATTATTCAATCAGAAGGTCAGAAGTAAAGACTGTTTGTAAAGGTCTTCTAATTAAATCAGTTAATATTAACTCCAGCGTAAAATTCGCCAAAGCGTTAATATTTCATAATAAACATTTGAGTAGCAAGGATTATATAAATTAGAACATAATTTAAAAATTCGCAATAACTTGAAATAAAATACAATATTATATTAGTTTAAAATGCAGCCAACCATGATTACAAAGCTATATATTTGAAATGTGATGAAACAAGTGAGGCTATGTGTTGATAAGGCAGTTAATACAAAATAAGACATGATCATTGCTAAATTCCATTGAGGGCATGTTATTTGAATTTGTATTTTTTATAGAATAAGGTTGACAAATTAGCACATAGTCCACTTGATGTTTAGTGAATGATGTGGTTCCTTCGAATAAGAATTAAAATGTAGATGCGTTGCCACCCTTGACACTCGCCTTACAAAACACAGCAGCATTTAGCTGCTATTATACGTTGGTATTCTTAAATTTTTTCAAAGCTGGTACAGCATTAATTATTTTCAAACCACCATAAACATTTCCACCTCCTTAACGAATATAATCATTTAGTTTCCACTTGACCGCATCCAGCGCGGAGCGGTTCGAATCGTCGACGACCGAGTTCTTTCCGATCGGCTTAACTCACTGGCACTGCGTAGAGATATTGCATCTCTTTGCGTATTTTATCGCATCTACCACGGGGAGTGCCCTGATGAATTGTTCGAACTAATTCCAGCCGCTCAATTTCACCATCGTACATCGCGACAAAACTCGCGATACCATCCATACCATATGGATGATTGGCTGTCCACCACTGTGCAATTTAGAAGATCTTTTCTTCCTCGCACAACTTCCTTGTGGAATCGATTACCACCAGCGATTTTCCCGGACCGATATGACTTAGGGACCTTCAAGAAAAGAGCCTACTCCTTTTTAAAAGGCCGGCAACGCATCTGCAATTCCCCTGGTGTTGCAGTTGTTCATGGGCGGCGGTAGTCACTTACCATCAGGAGAACCGCATGCTCGTTTGCCCCCTCTCCTATAAAAAAAAAGTTTTCACCATGCGCTAATTAGACGACAGCGGAACAACAAACCCGAGTCAACCCCCCCCCGTTCTCCTACTGAAGTGTTAGTGTATAATATTATGTGAAATACGCCAAAACGCGTTGTGCCATTGCGGCGGACTTTTTCCTGCTCCTATACGGCATGTTCAGACCTCTGCTCCGAACGGGTTCCCGCTTTGTCGTGGCAGAGTGAGCTTAGTAGCCATGACTTCGCCACCACGCACTGGAGCAGCGGGGTGGACTACTTGTTCCATAATCCTGTTAGAAATTAGAGGCCCGTGCATATCAGTACGGCTGGTTTTAACTTTAATTTTTTAATACTAATATTAGGTATTTACCTATGAAATTGACGTTTTTTATGAAATAAGTTAACGTAATTTTTTTATGTATTTTTTATTTCTATTAATCAAAGTAATCACCCATGCAATCGATGTATCTTTGCCACCGCAGTGGCAGTTTACTGATGCCCTTCTTGAAGAAATCAGCTGGACGGGAGGCAACAAATTCTTCAAAGGCATTTTGTACTGCCTCTCGGGTATTGAATTTGTCAAGCTTTTTTACCTTGCCAATTTGAGGCAAATTGAACAATATTGTTTTGATGCTAACGTCAAAAGCTGCTGCAAATTCAGCCGTAGATTGAGTATCATCATCTTCCATAATCGCCTTTAATTCGTCATTGTCGACCAAAGTCTTCGGACGACAGGGTTCATTTTTCAGGTCGAAATTTCCAGAACGTAGCGGGCAAACCAATAACAGGTGATGCGTTCGTTTGTAGTATTTGCTCCGTAAGCGTCGATGATGTTGCGTGCTGCTTGTGCCGCTTTGCTGCCACGATGGTACTCATATTCCATAATTATTCGAATTTTTAACGTATCCATAATAACGAAAATACTCAAATGCGATGAAAACATAACGCTAATCAATGAACAATGACTAATTTTGAAAAAAGAATTCCATGTTTCAAAAAACATGCGTGAGTGTCGTGGAACACTCGGTTGGAACGAAGTTCCTTTCGTAGTATATTATTATTGATAAACGTATTATATTATCGATTAACAAATACAAATAAATTAATTACTAGCATCTATTAAAATGAAGCGTCATTTAAAATAATATTTCTTTCATGGCAAGATAAGAAAAAGTGCGAGGGAGATGGATATTATTCCATCTCGCTCGCACTATAGAAAGGGGGTCGTGACGGAAAAATCCTTAGAGTAATTACATACATACTATGCATATAGAGAGAACCTACAATTCTACATAAAATGAGTCAATATACTTGTCTTGCTTTTTCTAATTTAATTTTCAAATAAATAAAAAAGGTACAAATCTGTTGAAAGATGTTGCGTGAAATTCATGCGTGGAAAAAGAAATGTCAAGTGGTCATCTTTGGTCTCTTTATACTATGCCAAATATGAGAGTAAGTACACTCGTATCTTCCAATTTAATAGAAAAATGACATCCCTATTGTAGTAGTATTATATGTGACGTTACTTTCTGAGACATGACGTAATCAATAGTGATTTCGTTCGCAATGTTAGCAACAATCGACATCGATACTTGCTTATGTTTAGTTATTTATTTTTATTACTTTATTATATGTCTAAAAATATAAAGAAAATAGGACTAGACTTATTATTGTTCGAACGATCAAGTAAATTATTTTCTAAATCAAGTGATGATGATTATTATATTACGCAAACTTTAAAAACTAGTAGTTAGGGAGGTATGAATACTAAGTCTTGACAGACACGGCTCATAAGCGAGTTGGATCGTATTTGTAATCCCAATTTTATATGCTGACTAACGATCCGCCCCGACTTCACACGACTGTTTTCTAGATCTCGACAACATCGCTACTTACCGGTTACAATTGTGAGTGTCAGTCCAGCCGTTCTCATTCAATTCAATTTATTTTAATTTATATAGATTTACCACTTGCTTAGTGGAAAACCATCGACTAATATTCAACAAAGCTTTATCTGCTTGGATGAAAATATTTCGAAATCATGAAGTTAAGGCAGGATCTTGATAATGCCGTGTAGCGGCGACGCAAAAGAAACCACTATCTTCTACCAAATAATATATATTATTACTTAGAAGCTCTAAGACCCCAAACCATCCTGTAAGTATCGTAAAAGATAACATAGGGAAATGAAACAGGAGGTTGGCAACAGTATCTTCCTGATAACAACTCAAAATAATAAAAAAATTGCGATTGCCAATCCACTTGGCAATCGCAATTTAAATTTTTTTTTAATAGAGCAAACTATGGCAAATATTGCCTCTACATTCAACAGTGGGATTTTGATAGGCTGTAATTAATGAATTAATGATGGATAATATCTTGAGGGAGCAGAGAGGAAAACGGGTAATACGTTCGTAATCGATTTATGGGTAGTCGTGATCTAACGACAAAAGAAGGTGACGTTATTGCAATATCGTAGCAGTACCCTCTGTGTACGAGTATGTTCCGTGAAGCAAGCCCAGTGTCGATTTAACAAACACAGTCACTATTCCCTGTGAAACCCACTATAAGTCTAAAGATAATTTGCCGGAAATATACCGGCTGAATTTATAGTTACCTTGTAGACTTCATAGTTACCTTTTCACGGTATATTTTAAATTGTACAACGATAGTACAAAATTCTGCATTATTCGACTACGTTTTTATTGTAAGATGTCAGATAAAGCTTCCATAAACTTTTATTGATATAAATAAGTATTACGAACCGGACTAATAAAAACCTCTAATTTTACTAAGTCATAGACTCAATGAATTTATTGACAACGATTTTTGTTTCGCTAATGGCACATCAATATAGGTGTCTATGAAATGGAAAAACGGCAACAACCTTGTAAAAGAAAGAAGGTGAGAATATTATAACTGACTTATTTTGTAAAATGTCATATGTATGAAGAGGTCAGCTATAAGATTTTTTTTCATATTTTAGGACTCTCTATGCTAGTAATTACTCTAAGGAAAAATCTTACACTTTTTCGCCTAGCCCCCATCCGTCCAATTCATACCGTGCGATAAAGAACTTCGTTCCAAGATTAATTTGTAAATAGAATTCTTAGCCAAACAAAATTATTTTGATTTGAAATGGCCAGTACTGCAGAGCGGCAATTTCATAGGTAAAGACCTATTATTTATAATGATATAGGTTATTATATCTAATATCATCAAAATGTTTTACTTGTATGTATATTTCATTATATATATAAATTAATAAAGGGGACAACCCTTTTCCATAAATCGAAAGAAACTAGGTTTTTATGGATTAGTATATCATTTTCATTTTTTTTTCATAATATCCTATCAAAAATTCACTGCTGGACATAAGCCACCCTCATAGATAGCCTGAAAGGGGAAATTTGGCTATAGTTGCAACGCTTGGCAGGCGGGTAAGCAACCGCAGTTTTTTTGTTTTTATTATTTTCGGTTGTAATGACGAGAATGTTGCTGTCCATCTCCTGTACGTACGATATGGGGTAGTTAATATTCTTACGCCGCTACTACACAGAGGTGGATTTAATCGAGTTTAATTAATAAATTAATCAATGTGTAGTGTTCGCGAAAATATAATAAATCTTATAATTTCTCTTTCATTTTAATACTACAAATTAAAAAAATATATAAGAGAAGTGAATTTGCAGTATACACCTCCCACTGCTGAGCGCAGGAGCCACCTCATTTCTGAGAGGGTTGTATGTATCCTCACTCTCACACATAGAATAGACATAATATAATTTTCAATGTTTTATATATTTAAATATTTTTAGTGTTTTATATGTAGAGGCTAAGCGCTCGCCGTTAATTACACAGCACGCGCAACTCAGGATCGATCCCGAATTGCATGGCACCAATAAAATGTCATTTGCAATTTTAAGTGCTGACTTACCACGTGCTCAGCGGCGAAAGAAAGTGAGAGAGTCCAGCCCAGTATTTTAACTTTACATAAAGCACGCAAAAGACATATTTTCAAAGCGGTTGATTATTATGGACGGTGCAATAAATTTAAGTTAAGCCTATCGAAATTCTTACAGTTTAATGAAAAACAAAGAAGTCTCAATTCGCAAAGCAATTTACGCTTTAATTAAAATTTATTGTTTCCTCAATTTCTATTCCCGTCTCCTGGCGTTTAGTTTATTTATGCTGTGTAAAAAAACTAGCTAAAGTTTTAATGTTTGAAAGAACTTGATGAAAATTTCCAATCCAAATATAAAACTTTCACCAAAAATTATAAACCTACTTTAGAAAACTAAAACTAATAAAATTAATTCCAATAATAGCTTCTGAAGTCGGCGCTTAGACAAAGTATATCGAAGGATTAAAACCCTGACTTCAGAAGCTATTAAGTATTCGCTAACAAGCTTCCCCCGAACGAGCAGTTTGGCTTCAGATACGGACACTCTTGCACGAAGTAAATTCTGCAGGGCTTCTCCCACTCAAATAGTCGTCGAACCCTAACACTGGTACCCTATTCTTCGATGTCACAAAATCGTTTGACAAAGTCTGGCATGATGGCTTGCTTTACAAGCTGTATAAATTCAACGTGCCTGATAGACTCACCATATCATCAAAACCTTTCTTGCCAACCGCCATTTTCGGTATCGAATAGAGGGAACTCGCTCCTCGAAACGTCTCCTCAGGGCTGGAGTTCCTCAGGGCCCCGTCCTCTCCCCACTCCTCTTTACACTCTACACGATTGACATCTCGAAGGACCCAGATGTCAACACTGCTCTCTTCGCTGATGACACATCACTTTTCGCTCTATTACAACAAGAAATTTCTCACATCTTTGTGAAATTTCTGACATGTTTGTGTGCTCTAAAGAGCCGCCAATTGCTTTTTTATATAGAATAGGGTGAAAACGAGCACACAGTCCACCTGATGGTAAGTGGTTGTTGTTGCCTATAGACATCTACATCTATCTTCGTTAGCGAATTTAAATGCAGATGCGTTGTCAGCCGTGAAGACTAAGATAGAATGCCTCTTTTCCAGTAAAAGGGTCTCCGGTTCTACACTCACCATACGAAACACAGCAGCATTAAGCTGCTATTTTACGTTGGTATTCTGAGAGCGTGGTCCTTCCCCGGTCGAGCTGACCCATTCGTGCTACAACTATACTATTAATATAGCTGCAGCATGGCTCTACCACGTAAAAAGAGGCTTAGGGCGAATGGTTTCGCTTATGGAGAATCGAAGTTAATCCTGAGAGAAGTGTAGCAATATACTTTCAAGGGAGGCCGTCTCTCAATTGTCGGAACCTAAATCCTAAAAAACCTTAGAAACGATCATCTTTTCGGCCGCCAGATCCCATGGAAACGACGGCTAAATATCTAGGAGTCACATTCGACCACGCAATGACCTTCGCGAAACACATTCGCAATGTCCGCAACCGTACCAAATTCGGTACTAGTCACCCCACCCACTAGTTAACAGAGAGCAAACTGTCCCTACACAAGCTCCATCTTTACAAAGCTTGCGTAAGACCAATCATGTCCTATGGGTGTTTCGCGCACGCTCATCGTAATTTGTACGACCTCTAAGTCGTCCAAAATAGATTCATTCGCATAGTCACTGAAGCTCGGTGGTACCAGCGAAACTCCGACTTGCACAGAGACTGTCAACTTCCGACGATCTCTGAATATTTCAAGGAAATGTCTTGGCGCTACTTTGAGAAGGCTGAGATACATCCCAACCCGCTAGTGGTAAATGCAGTCACCTACGCTCCGATTCCAAACGTTACGGAAAGTCTCTGGAGGCCTTGTTGTCGCTGGCCCGTCACACACCAACACTACACATTTACCTTGTGTCACAAACACCGTTAGGACAACGGATGGGACGCAGCGAGTCCGCAGGCGGGCGCGCCGCACCACCCTCCATACCGCGTAAACACCGTACACACCCGCGTCCCTGGACGGTTCTCACCGCCCAGAACATCGAACGATACAGCCCAGCCATCAGAGCCTGGGTCCACCACCCCTGTTTGGACGGCCGTTAGATAACTCATCTACGTACACTGTACACTGTCGTGACTGTACACACGCAAGTAACGATAGGCGTAATATAAAATCACCTTTTACAGCTCGTGGCCTTGCAGGCCTGTGACTGATGAAGCTGCAAAGCCGAAAGGCTAACAGCACTAACATCAACACAAACCGTTATTATGTGGGAATTTTATAACTTTTAGTTTTAAAGTCGGTTTTAGTTTTGTTAAAAGTTATTTTTACCCTTTTAAATTGTCTAAGGATATCTCAAGTCCAAGTTAATACTGAAACAACTAGTGTCGTCTAAATAATGACATTAAAATCTTCGTCTCCTAATTTTCCACCCTTAGGTGTAGATTTTTCTTTCAAATTAATACTTGAACCTATTTAATAAAAAATCATTTTTCAAAGAGGCTGCAGATGCATTGTCATCTCTATGATTAAGATGACAATGCATCTGTCTTTAGACCGGAACAAAACTAATACTAAGAAGAGAAAATCATACTTTCCTATGACACTTTGACGGTAAAATCAAACGAGCCTTGCGTGAGCCTGGATGCATTGACAAAAGTAAGAAAAATATCAATATAAGTAATATGGTAATACTGCCCTTGATGTTTCTGTTACATAACGTAACGCCTGTGGAGACGCTACTCGAGGGGGTGGGCAAAGTCCAACAGTAGGAAGCTACTCGGACCACATTTAGTCAAAAAATATGTCAGCCATTACCTTGACAATTACTAACCTGATATCCCATTAGCCGCCTTTTAGACATGCAGGCAAGTAACACAGTTGGCACATTCTTTTTAGTATAAGTCCACATAAACATGAGACCTGTTAATCCCTATTACAACTGACTCTGTTATTCTAGAAAATGTCTATTTTCTTTTCCTGAAGAATCCTAAATTTTAGTGGCCAGAAAAATATAACTGGTAGATTATAAAATTGTGATTAACGTTGCACGATTTTCAATACATTTCACTTATCAAATTAACGAACTGTGAAGCACATGCCGTCCTGTACTAATGGATTACATGCAGTTTGTATCATCAATCATATACTCTTCATTCATACTCAGAGTATTGTTTATAAAAAGCTGTTCTCAATACGTGCATGTTTTTTTATTTTTTTTATTTTTTTTTTCTTTCTTATTTTCAACTGTCAAAAGCTACGTATATTTAACTTATTTTATTTTGTTATTTAGAGGCCAATTCTGGCTTACAAATTTCAACAAAAGATCAGTAAATATATAAGACAGTTATTGTAATAATTATTTTATGATTTCAGACATAATACTCATTTATAAAGGAAAATATTTCTGCCGCGTCGTTGTCAACTGTCAAAGCATAACAACTACATACAATTTTTATCAATATGGAATAAATCCAGGAAGTAATGATAATATTTCATTTATAGAGTAAAGTGCTTTTATTTAGGCCGTAAACGATTGTGTTTCAGGAAAGATGCGGGTACAGCAGATTTCAAGTCAATATGAAGTTATGTAATATAAAGACTTTTGAGTGTTGTAGAGATCTGTTTAGATTTTTAATGAATATCTCCGCTCCGCTACATTCACAGCCGGATTTCCTACAAAATTGTACCGACGGTAGGCTGTTTAAAGGTAAAAGGGGATTAAATATACATATTAAACGATGCCATAATAAAAGTATTTCGGCTTCACAGCCTACCGTAGAAATTCATAACTCTATCAGTAATTCCTTCAATGACACAAATTTTCCCATTTTTCGAGCAAATTTACAATTATCATCGTAATGTACCAGTGGTTAAAAGAATTCCTAGAGTTGCGAGGATGCAGCTTGCTAAATCATTGTCATGCACTATTCAAAATTGTTTCACTAATAGTGAAAAGAGATTGCAAAAATTATTTACTTTGGCGTATTCCCATTTTCATTTTGATTAAACAATAAATAAATCGTCTCAACTAAAAGAAACATCTTTTAAATTTAGATTACTCAATTTCTACTCATTTATCTCGACCTCGTCCTAAATTTGATTAAAAAAAGTAGTAGAGTCGAAAGTAATGGATGGCTACTTAAAAATGCTTCCCGTATTTTATTCTCAGACGACATCCTTGCTCCTCGAACTCTTGAAGGCTTTCGTCAGAAGCATACTACAGTCAATCTTTCTCAAGCTTTACCGCTGCCTTCCAAGACCTTAATGCAACCTTTACAAATTTTTGAAAAAGACACTAGAACGAATTATGTCAATTTCGAATGGCTCTGCTGGCGGCATTGACGGAATTACGCCTCAACATCTTAAAGATCTTGTAAGTGCTTCCGCCGGTGATGCCGGTAGAGTACTTCTTAATGACATTACAAAATTATGTAACTTTATGCTTTCTGGTAATGTTAATACATTTCATTCCATTCTTATATGGGGCAAGATTATGTGCCTTCAAAAAGGGATAACGGTATCCGTCCTATTGCCGTTGGTTCCACATTTCGACGCTTAACTTCAAAATTAGCTTGCAGGCACATAATCTCTAACCTTAAGACAAAATTTCAGCCTACTCAACTAGGCTTTGGCACTAGAGGTGGCTGTGAGGCGGCGGTACATTCAGTGCGTACATTTTAACAAACTCTGATGAAGTTCTTGTGAAGGTTGACCTAAGGAATGCTTTTAACTCTATCGATAGGGTTACCCTGCTGAAAGAAGTGGCTAACAATACCCCGAAATTTATCACTACGTTGTGCAATGTTACAGTCAAAATACTAACTTGTTTTACGAAAATCATGTTATCGATTCTGCAGTCGGTGTTCAGCAGGGTGACCCACTAGGTCCAGCACTTTTCAGTTTGGGAATTCAACCCATTATTTCAAATTTGAAATCAAGCTGAATATCTGGTACCTGGACGACGGTACACTGGGAGGTAGAGCAGATGACGTCCTCAGTGATCTTACTTATATTTTCGAAATTTTAAAATATTGGTCTTGAACCAAATAGCAATAAATGTGAAATATTTTTTTCTAATAATTTATCTACTTCTCACAGAGACACTTTAATTCAAAATTTCAATCATATTTCTCCAGGAATAAAACTGTCGGTACGGAATCACTATACCTGCTAAGTGCCCCGTTGTTTTTCGATAGTATTAAACCTGTTTTAAAACAAAATTTGATCAGTTTTAAACCACGTTGATAAATGTATAAATTAAGCCCCCCACATTGCGCTTACTATTTTAAAATATTGTCTCCTTGTACCTAGATTTACATACTTACTCCGCTCGAGTCCAGTCTGGAAATGTTCGGATATTTTAAAAGATATTGATAATAATCTTAAAATAGCTATAGAAAAAATTCTAAATTTAACTTTAAATACAACAGGTATTGGTTCAAATCTTTCTAGCGTTGCATTACCTGCTTTCCTTGCTTCCGTGCATAGTGTCAGTAATTTATGTAACATAATTTTAAATAATAAAGTAGACCTGTGCTTGCTACGGAGGCAGGGCAGACATGGCAAACGCTCTGTCCCGGCGAAAATATTCCATTGAGTTAACCAACAAAAACAGTGGATATTCCGTTGGTACAGAGGGTGCAGAAAGATTTGTTTCATAATTTTCATAGTGAACAAGATAAGGCACGCTTCTAGCTGTTTCGACTTAGGAATGTAGTCACTGGTTACACGCTTTACCATCAAGTAATCTCGGCACATTGCTTGATGGGAAAGCTGCGCATCGCTGTAGGAATCCGACTAGGAGCGGCGATTTGTCAACCCCATCAGTGGCAGTAGCGTCGACAAGTTTGGGCTCACGGACTTTCTTGTAAGAAAAGTGCTGGTAGGTTTTCACGGCACGGTTCTTTGAACGATGTCATCCGAAGGACTCTTGTCTCTATAAATGTTCCTCGGTTTTAGAGCCTTATGGAATATTTAGAGACGATGGCAGGAGACCCGACGGTATGACATTGGTCCCTGGGAGAGAGGTAAAGCCCTAGTGTGGGATGCTACTTGCGTAGACACTTTGGCGGTCTCTCATCTCAGGGTACCTCGTTCAGAGCCGGGCGGCATCAGAGGCAGCTGAACTGAGTAAGTGGCGCAAATATGAGTCTCTGAGAGATGACTACATATTGTGCCATTTGCTGTAGAGACTATCGGTACGTGGGGTCCACGTGCGATGAAGTTCTTAAAGGAACTCCATCCGCGGCTGGTTGTTGCTGCTGGTGATAAGAGGGCTGGCTCTTTTCTCGCTCAAAGGCTAAATATAGCCATTCAGCGGAAACGCAGCCAGCGTTCTTGGCACGATACCGCGTGGAGTAGGACTGTTTGATAATTAAATTACTAGTTTTAGTTTTTTTAATTATAGTTTTAATATTGTATATAATAAAATATAGTAATAATTAGATTAACCTGAAAGAAGTCTATTCAATGCGACTTCAAAACATCATTAAACATAGGTCAAAATTTAATAATTCTTAAGCAGAATATCATGAATAGAAGTTTCTTTTTCCTTAGTCTCCTTTCATCTCAACCAAACATTAGCTTAAGTGTGCGGAATAAGATAGAGATGATTCAGCAATTTCTTTATGAAAAGTTATCAGATGCCTTGAACTCATAAAAGATTTATGTAAGGCTATTCTAAGAAGGAAAACATTAAGAAAAGGAATGTCTTGCAAATGGATGACCGTTGTTGTATTTTAAATGTATAAATGGCAGTTTTTCAAGTCTGGAACAACGAAAATTCTTTTAGCACGTTAAATTACCGCCTCAAAATTTTCAAATTATCCTATTTTATGTAAACGATGTGTATAAGAAATAAGTTTAAACATAAACTCCTGTCACCCAGAGGTGTAGGCAGATACTACGGACTTTCGTTTGAACATGAAACACCTCTCCGCGTCATTGACATCCATATACATATCTACGCATGCATGCTGTTCGGTTAAGAGTACTCTTAACTTGGCCCATCTTTAAAATATTGCCAATTTGGTCGATAAACTTCAGCCTAAAGCTTCATACTTGCCGCTCACTTCTGCAGCATAAAAGAAGACAGTCGTTTTGGGCCCACTAGAAATTTTAACGACCCTCAATGGTATTATACAAAAAAAAGATACCAATTTGTTATTGTAAATAGCATAAAGATTTTATGAAAATCTAAACGGAATCAAGAAATCTGAAAAAAAAGAGTTGTTTTGATATTTGTGTTCAGGTCATTGGTTCTGATAATGTAATATTAAAAAAAAATTGTAGCAGAGATGTGCCAACTCGGAAGAAACTCGACTTGAGTTAACTTGAGTTGAAATTCACGTAACTCGAATAGTACTCGATTTACCCAATTCGAATTGGCGCAACAAAGATGTGTCAGTTTGTTACAAATTAAGTATTTTTATATTTGTTCTTCCATCCAACACAAATATTACTAAACTTAATAGGTTGTTATGTATTTTGGTTTGCGTATAGGCAATCTTTATAAAATAATATCACTCCAACTTTATGACAATTATACTTAATCAGTTTATTGATATTACATAATAGATCAACAAATTGCTCGAATTAGTAAGTCGAGTTAATCACTAAATTATAGACAGACACTGCATTGAACGTAAGATAAAGATGCGACTCGAGTAGAATTTTGTGACTCGAGTAACGCAGGTTAATAATAATTTATCATGAAACTCTAGTTGACAACTCTTGTACAGTCAGGTCTGGCAACTTTACCAATGGATGTTAACTTTGCTATCAGGGTGTACTGGTACAAAATTACGATTAACACGGAAAACGTAACGTTTTTCAAGATAAGCCATGTTTGGATGAAAATACAATAACTAATTGACAACATTGCTTTCGATATGGCAACATGAGAGTTAATTTTGTCATTTTATTTTAACGCGGAATTGTGCCGGCGAAATAACTCTTTGTTCAGTGCTCCAGAACTTTAGTTTTTTTTGATTGAAATACTGAATTTAGGGATCTATATCTTTGTAGTAACGTAATATTAATGGTTATCGAATCTTACGGTCTTAACATTTATCTATAAAACTAACTTGGCAAAGTTACCATACTAGTGATGCCATGATGATTTGGTTACTGCCATGTTTTGTTACAACAAGGGTTGTCACTTTCAACCTATATTTTAACCGATTACAACCATTTAAACAAAGTGCACTTGACATTCTATGTTTGTATGTATGTTTGTATCGATGTTTCACCGTAGCAGCCCATTAGACCGATTTTACCAAATGAGTCGTCAATCAATTCATCTTTATTAAAAGTGAAGGAAAAGAATAGAGACATCTATATTATTTTACTGCGTTATCGGGCATTAATAATATTATTACTACTCAGAGTTTTCATAATTTCAACTTAGTGTATTGATATTAAACAAAACATGAATTGTCATTTTAATGATTATTAATGTTAAAGTTGGTAAAAATTACCTTGCGTACATCCGCTCGATAAAATAAAATGATGTGTCTTACCTAGTCTGAAGAGCACCTCCGCCCTCCTCAATTGCGTGCACTATCCCCGTCACCACTAATCCCAGCACCACTACTCCCAACACACATCCCAAAAACACAAATATTTATTATTTATTTGTAGTATTTCCATGTTTTTTCATATCTGTAGTATTCAAAATCTATAAACTGCTTTTACATAATATCTTACAAATCCTTCCATCACGATTTTTTTCAAAATAATGCCACACTGACGATTTTGTTTGCACTACTTATACGAAGTAACAAAAATAAACAATGATAGCACAATCACGATATTATAGATCAAACTAAGTTCATATTTGTTTACAACATGCCAGATGCAAGTTTGAATTTGGATGTAACCAGTGACGTCACCCGCGACGCCTTACTATATGTGAATTAGTTGATTAGATGATAGAATTAGTGAATTAGTGTGCTGACATTTATCTAGCGCTCTTTGAATCCACACGGTGCGCCGAGTTGACTCGGTCACTCGGGTGCAAGTGGACTCGAGTAAAATTTATTTTCACTCGAGTACCGAATACAAATTCACTCGATTGAATCGAGTGAAAACAGATTCGAGTTCATCACTACTGTAACAATAATATTACTTATATTATCATAGATTTAGTAACTAACTAATACTATACTCTAACTATGTATATTATAATATACTTTAAAATAATTTTAGTAGCAAAATTAGTTAATAGCAAAAAGTTTACACTTGTTTGTTTACAATTACAAGACAATAAAATAAATATCGTCTCATCGATGCACAAGTTTTAACATAATATGGATGATATCATTAAGGTTAGCCAAATATTAATATACCACATTAACCATTTTTCCTTTTTATTTTTTGTGGTCGTATGGTAAAATTGCCAATGACATTCGAAATTGGAAAATGAAAACTAGTGAGTTTAGTTAATTAATATAAGTATGTATGTAATACAAGAGTTTACTTTACACCTAAAATTTTAGAAAATCTAAATAAGACTTTTTTTAATTTATGATGCCTAAAAAATGACAAACACAGGTCTTAGAACCTTATTAGTATGTTAAAAGTGATAAAGTATTAAAGTTTTATGTTATTAGTAAAATCTAAATTAAATAATATATGGAATAAATACATAAAAGAAGTTTTGTGTATGTTAAAAGAAAATTAGAATCTTTGGGTCGAGGATTTAGGAAGCTTCTCTATTTGATGTAGCTTCATCGGCTTTGAAGAGCGATCCATTTAACTGCATTTAGGTGGTATGTATTATATACCAAATGGCATCAAACATGGATCCTGAATTTATGCCAGCCATAGTAGATAGATAGTATAGATAGTACATATATTTATGTGTGAATAAATAGTAATTAATTGTACCAGAAGCAAATATACAGTTTGCATAATTATTGTAACTAGTTAAGCCATTTTACTTGTGTAATGGTTATATCCTTGTTGATCAGATGCTTCTATTATCCTTAGACTGATGTGTTGTTAACTCTGCAGGAAGGAATATTATTTTGTCATCTACTATCAGATAATTAATATAAAAATAATATCCTTTTCCACTACATTAAACTAGTGAAAATAAGAAATCAGACAACTTTTACATAGTCAAATATTGTTGATGTAAATCCATAACTACTATTTGTGTATTTGATCATATGGAGCTGATTAATGGTGTATATTTTATAATAATTTTTTATTTATTTAACATACAGGCAGAGACAACAAAATACTGACAGAAATATGGAAACGTAGTTTATTGACATTGAAGTATAGTATATATATAGTCTTATACAATATTCATTAATTTTTTCAGGTGGATCGCTTAGAATAAATGTGTATGTCTTGAAAGCTGAAATCTTGCCGAGCTGCTCGTAGGCAAAGACAATAGTATATGGATATTGAATACAACAGTCTTATATTATCTCACAACATTGATAATATCCTTCTGATTCATGTTATTATCAAGTTATTTTGAAAATATCTTTTGAAATGATAATGACTGACAATAATAAATACAATTAAATTATAATGTTTTTGTTATCCTTACAACCAGTTTAAAACATCTTACTTCATATTTATCAGTGTGTAATAACATAGATAAACATGATATTACCTAGTCATTTTGGCTTTAATGATGTTTGGGGTATGATAACTAATCAGTTAATATATTTTAAAACAAAGTTTACACACTGCACCTTTACTAATCAACCAAAACATATTAAAACAAAGTCTTGACAGCGCACCTGTCTGTATGTCTGTTCCACTATTAGATTACTATAGACTGCTTTGAAATAATTACTACAATATATGCAGTGGCCTTTTACTTTGTGTTTTATCCTTATACAACTAGTTCAAAACAGCTTTCTTACTATATAGCATTTTAAGGTAATATTATAAATAGACATATTATCCGTTATTCAATCTGGACTTTAATCATATTTATTTAATTACTGTAACGGTGTGTGTGATGTATATTCACTAATTAATTAATACCTGTAAAAATAGTCTCCACACCACGTTTGTTTGTCTGTGCACTGTTTTGCCGGAACTGCTAAAAGGATTTTCCATCTATCTTAAAATATCTATAATTGCTGAATGTACCTACAAATTCGTTTAATACTATTAATTATTAAGCTATTATATTCTATATACACTATTCTAACTTATAATATCGGTGAAAACTACTAGAAAATCGCTTTTAGTTTGATTTTAAGGTTATTGCGATATTCATATTTTAATTTATAATTTTCAGAATTCCCCTTAGATGCGATAAAACTAATATTAATTTTGTAATCTATAGATTATAAGAAATAAATCAACATACATTTCATTGAGGTTCACTAAAATTCGTGGTGGGCCATTCTCCATACAAAAGAAACTGTCTCCTTTGCAGAGGAGGTTCAGAACAGGTAATATAAACAAATGGTGAAAAAAATGAAAAAGAAAAACTCAAACATTTTGTCCATTTTATCTTTTATAGTCAAAATGTGTGGAATTGCATATTATTAACTGATTGTCTTTCATAATATGTAGCACCTACTATTTTATTACGCACGCACACGTTTAAGGAGTGTTGAATTCGGAAGCATTGTGCTCGCTCGGTTACAGATTTAGGTATCTAAACGTTCGCCTGGCCGGCCGACAGTGTTGACTTGACCGTGACCTCATTACGTACGAGTGTACTATTTTTAAATTTTCGTAGGTAGTATTATTGGCCACTTCGTTAGCAATGACTTCACGAATTATTCGAACCGCGAATACTATGAAATGCCTGTTAACGATGTTATGAATGCTATGAAATGTACGTTGTTACATTTAATCAATGAATGTTTATGTGGTGCGCAAAGATTATACGAAAACAAGTCTTTATCGCGTTTGCAAAGAAAGGAAATAACGCACGTACCAACCAATAGGAGTAAAATTTTGGCAGCAAACAAAAGGCTGTGGCTTTTAACAGTTCACCATTCCATTCCATTTTACTTGTGTAATGGTTATATCCTTGTTGATAAGATGGTTCTATTATCCTTAGACTGATGTATTGTTAACTCTGCAGAAAGGAATATTATTTTGTCATCTACTATCAGATAATTAATATAAAATAATATCCTTTTCCCTACATGAAACAAGTGAAATTAAGAAATCAGATAACTTTTACATAGTCAAATATTGTTGATGTAAATCTATAATTACTACTTCTGTATTTGATCATCTGGAGCTGATTAATGGTGTATATTATATAATAATTTTTTATTTATTTAACATACAGGCAGAGACAACAAAAAACTGACAGAAATATGGAAATGTAATTTACTTACATTGAAGTATAGTATATATATAGTTTTATCTCATATCTTTTATTATTGAAAATGTCCTTTTGATTCTTAACAATGTCATATGTGGACATGTTTTTTATGGTTTTATAGTGTTTGAATTAAAACACAAACTTAAACATAGACCCCACACGCTATTTAGATTGCAATAAATATAGAAAAATAATATGTTGATAAGAATTATTATTTAGTATATACACTACAATATTCATTAACTTTTTTCAGGTGGATCGCTTAGAATAAATGTGTATGTCTTGTAGGCTGAAATCTTGCAGAGCTGCTCGTAGGCAGAGACAAAAGTATATGGATATTGAATACAACAGTCTTATATCATATCTCACAACATTGATAATATCCTTCTGATTCATGTTATTATTAAGTTATTTTGAAAATATCTTTTGAAATGATAATGACTGACAATAATAAATACAAATAAATTATACATGTGTTTTTGTTATCCTTACACAACCAGTTTAAAACATCTTACTTCATATTTATCAGTGTGTAATAACATAGATAAACATGATATTACCTAGTCATTTTGGCTTTAATGGTGTTTGGGGTATGATAACTAATCAGTTAATATATTTTAAAACAAAGTTTACACACTGCACCTTTACTAATCAACCAAAACATATTAAAACAAAGTCTTGACACCGCACCTGTCTGTCTGTCTGTTCCACTATAGACTTTGGAAATAATTACAACAATAAATGCAGTGGCATTTTACTTTGTGTTTTATCCTTATACAACCAGTTTAAAACATCTTTCTTACTATATAGCATGTAAAGGTAATATTATAAATGGACATATTATCCGTTATTCATCTTGGCTTTAATCATATTTATTTAATTACTGTAATGGTGTTTGTGATGTATATTTACTAATCAATTAATGTAAAAATTGTCTCCACACCACATTTGTTTGTCTGTGCATTATGTTTTGCCGGAACTGCTAAAGAATTTTCCATCAATCTTAAAGTAACTATAATTGCTGAATGTACCTACAACTTTGTTTTATACTATTAATTATTAAGCTATTCTATTCTATAATATACACTATTATTTTATTTATTACTCATAAAAATCCTATAAAAAATCGCTGAAAACTACTAGAAAATCGCTTTTAGATTGTTTTATGGTTATTATGATGTTCATATTTTAATTTCACAGTATTCCCGTTAGATGCGGTAAAACTAATATTAATTTTGTAATCTATAGATTATAAGGAATAAATGACATACATTTCATTAAGTTTCCTGACAATTGTGGTGGGCCCATTCTCCATACAAAAGAAATTGTCTGCTTTGCTTTGTCACTTTTACCTCATTCATTATTTCTATGTCCAAGCCACTGAAGCATTCCTTTCTTATTCCTGGTCACAATACGTCTTGCAAAATCGCTTACCGTTACCGTTACAGTTTTATCAGATGTCCTGCTGCACTGCAGACCTTCATAATATTTGCTATAGTTGCCACGTTTGGTACGCGTGTCGGCAACTGCAGATTTTTAGTACTTTGTTGTTTATTAAAAGACACTGCGGTCGATCTTCTGGTTTGCTTCCTCTTTCGCCTCTTACGATACCCACAGGACGATATGGAGTAGTGAATATTCTAACATCGTCACTACAAGTAAACGGATACAATAACACTTTTCTCTTATCACACAAGTTCTCATCATATGATTCAAAGTAACGCCTTATTTATTTCTAAGTATGTTAGGTACGTTTATGTCTATAATAAATAGCGTGCACAATCGAGCTAAGTGAAGATGACGGTGTTGGGAATTGGGTTCTAGCAATCGCTGGCACAGAGCTAAGATAAAGAATTTGTGCAACAAATGACTTAAACTCCGTCGGATAAGGAGCATCCAGATGAAGATGAATGTGCTCATCGCGAAACTAAGAACGAAAACTACGAACACGCAACAAAGTGAAATGTTGCAATAGTTAGGCTACGAGTGTCACGAGTTAAGATTTGGGCAATGAATCATTCACACTATTGCCTGCTCTTTTACTGTTCAAAGTACCTAGTAACGCAGCCAAGGTTTTCATTTATTTAATAAATGTTTTAAATTCCAACCCTCAGGGTGTATAAATAGGGGATGAAGTTTTAATGTAACTATTCAGATGACATTCGTGCTTCTGATATTCTTTTGTGCACTCAAATGGGTCAAAATTAGACTTTTAGTAAAAAGTGGAAGTTGAATTCAAAGAACTAAAAGCTACTAAATTAATATGCCTTAGCACCGACTTCTGCAGCTATTGTGTTGAAATTATTTTATACTTTTGAGTACTTTAAAATCAGTTGCTACTTTTTATTAAAAGTTTAATTTACTAGTAACATGGAACACATATATTTTTATTCTTAACTAGCTGTTCCCGTGAATTCGCCGCGTCTAATTTATTACGATTGGATTTCATGTGTTTTATTTTTTCGCGGAACCCTAGTTATATTTCAGAAACAATAAGCCTATGTTACTCCTTATAACGTCAGCTATCTGCCAGTGAAAGTCTCGTCAAAATAGGTCCAGCCATTCCGAGATTAGCCGGAACAAACAGACAGACAGACAGACTAAAATTTTAAAATTGTATTTTTGATTAGATGCGTGTTATATCGATGCCCCTTACAAAACCGCGAATTACGCGGCTTCCTCATATTCCACACAACATTTCAACATTGTTTCCACGAGGCAGTTTGCTGACTTGATGGGAAACTCGATCGCCGTGGACTCACAATGACGCACGTAGTGTCAACCGACATAGCACCTTACAGAAACCTAATGCAGCGAGGAATTCTGCTGACTTGATGAAATGTGGCTGCCGTGGATTCACAGTGACGCCTGCGGCGTCATCCGACAACATTATACTTCACTTCGTTTCTAGCATCAAACAAGTGTAGACTTTATTAGTATTAGTTCTTTTATTTGTAATATCTTTATAATAGTTCTTTTAAATTAAATTTATTAAAAGTAATTTGGTTTTTGGGTCCTCCGGCGGCGACATCCATAATTTGCGTGAAATAATGTGGTAAGTGCCAAAATAAAAAGAACATTTTAGTAAATCAGAAAAATACTACTAATATTAAACATATTGATAAAATTAAAAATAGATTCATATAATATAAAATCTACACTCATACACAATATATAAATACATATTTTAAATACAAATAGATATATAACATTAATGTATAAATAAACTTACAAAAAGGTAACCAAAAGATAACATGGACTATATTAACTAACATCTGATTTTTAAAGTATTTACGTACCAATCTCTTAAAGGTTATGTTTATTAGGTTTTTAACATCTTCAGTTTTATTTTAATTACATAACTCCCGGCAGCTATTGCTAATTTCTTGACAGAAAAAACAAATAACTGATTTTGGCCTGACCCGGGATTCAAATCAGAACACCATGATCATCAATTGCGCTTACGCCAGACCCTGAGGCTGTCAAGAATACATATATCTCTTCTACATAACACAGACATTTGCTTATAACATAATACACATTTTATCTCTGGAAAGCATTTCCAACATTTTGGTTGTGCGGTTTTAAGCCACCCGACTAGTCAAACTAACATGCACTCTCTTAATAACGCTTTTACTTTAAAAGAACATCTGCGGTTATTTGGTGCATTGGCCTTATTTATTACAAAAATTTGAATAATATTTTCGGCAATCGTTACATAGTTTTCCTAGTATTTTTGAAGTGAGATGATAAATTTAATCATGAAATCGAGAGGTCCTTTTATTATAATTTTGAGACGGCTTAAAATTATTTAAAGTTATGTTCCATTTTCAAAACTTTCATATTCTTTTTATTGTGAACTGTCGCAAAAATCTAGAAACACTATAATTGGATCAAAACATTCAGTTAGTCAGTCAATCAGACAAACTAACGAACAAACAAATAGATGGGCCCACAAACGAACTAACGGACGGAACCACAATCGAATCAAAAAACGAATTGAGCAAACTATACGTTCGTATTTCATGTTGTAAATAAACAACAAAATGACGGCAATAACGTAATCCACAATTTGATACCTAATTTCTCTAGCACTTGGTTCCGATACAACACATAATAGATTGCCCTAAATAAGACGGCTCCATCACATATTATTGGTACTATGGTATAAGAGCCGTGGTAGCTCAGGGACTAAGCGCCCGCTGTAAATTGCATATTATGCGAGCAACCCGGGTTCGATTCCCGCCAGCGCCAATGAAATTGTTAATTGAAATTTTAAGTGCTGATTTACCAAGTGCTCGGCGGTGAAACATCGTGAGGAAACCTGCATGTCTGAAAATAAGAAAAAAGTATTTCGAACACATGTGAAGATCGCCAACACGCATTGGGGCAGAGCGGCGGACATTTCCTTGCCCTAAAACCCTCTCAGAAATGATAGGAGGCCTGTGCCAGCAGTGGAACGTATATAGACTGTAAATTTAACTTTACTTTTTAATTTATGGTATGACACACCATATTGCCATTAATATTAAAAATATTTGAAATAACTACAATGCAATGCCTATCTAAAATTAAGTACCTAATTACAATAACAAAATTAAAATGAAATTACGTATCTATATTATGTCTCATCCTGCAAAAAAAAATAAAAAAAACCTTTAATATCACCTATGGTGGTAAAAAACCGTCTTTTAATTCAACGCTCACACCATCTAGTTGCAGTTGTTTTCTGTTTTGTTTAATAATTTTCCACCTCTTAATGGGTAAATAGGCGCAGATTTTTGTGAAGCTCTAAAATTTTTATTATTCATAAATATCATTATTTTGTTTTACGAATTTTCCCACCACCATGCAATTAAAATCCATTTTTGGCAATTTTTTACTCCCTTCCTATCACTTTAAGGTAAGATTTCGTAAAATAAAAAAAACGTATTTCATTAATTAATCCCAAAGTATGCATACTAATTTTCAAGTTAAAAAAATCATTTAAGTAATAATTTTTCCCCATACAAATTTGAAATCGCCTCGTAAAAAAGTTTCTTGAAAACTGGAACACCATATTTCATCCTCTAAGGGTTTAAATTTTCCTAAATCCTTGCTTAGTTTTCACACCTCAACGTCCAGGGATTGAACCGTGCGTCTAAATACAAAATTTTATACAAAATTGGCACCCCGTCCCTAAAGGTAAATATTAATATTTTAAAGCATTCAATATTTTTCTCTATACAAAATTGAACATCCTCTAAAATCACCGTCAATCGCCTAAAATAAAAACTCGTACAAACTGTAACACACTACTTCACCCTCTTATGGGAAATATTGGATGTCTACGTCATAAAAGGTAGCTAAACTACCCTTTCAGATTTCTAGGTCAAGCTGTTTGGGCTGTGCGTTGATAGATGAGTCAGTCACTCAGGACATCTTTTATATTAAAAAGAGGATATAGTAGATATACAGTGAACAGTGACACCTGTCGGTAAATGGCAAAACTAAATCTACGGCCAATTAAATTCTATCCTTTAATCGATTCCAGTGTGTCCATTAAAAATTAATTTTCATAAACGCTATTTGTAAACTAAATAAAAATATTTCTGTTATAAAATAAGTATTTTGCCTAATTTAAACAATTTCCTTAACAAATAATAATTAATTAATTAGTAGCATGCACTTTATTACTAAATCCAAATTTTAAAATTAAAATTAAGTACATATATAAATATGAAAAAATAACATTAGGTAAAGAGTACAAATGCAGTCAGGACAGCACGTCAAAGGCAGCGCGATGGATTCTTCCGCGCCCAAGAAAACCCTCTTAACAATCTGAGAATGCCTATACTCAGCCGTGGGCATTAAATGGGCTGTTAATTTACTTTTTAATATTACTCTTTACTCTGTTTGCATTTTAACAGATAGGGGCTATTAAACAAACTATATTATCATAACGCATTTACAGTAAATATATCCTAAGAAAGTTAACATTGGTATATAAGTTATTTCGCCTATATGTAATGAGTAATATAAACACGAGGAGCAAGAAACTATCCGCTTCTTTGCATCGCCTTTGTATTTTGTAATAACAAACAAGTGTGCAGTTCACACGGTAGAGTGAAACCTTCAGAAAGGAGACCGAGATAATAGGAAACATTATAACTGTATTCTATCTCAATCTCCTGCAGGCTAAATCCAATAGATGTATATATTTGTCTCATTTTAGTGTCACTTTTTCGTTTCACGAGTTTTAAATCACAACGATTCTTAAGAGGTTTTACTTCAAAAACATAAAAACATTGCGTTGATATAACAGTGTAGTATCTAGTACAGATGTTTCTTATATCATAACTTGCGTATAATAAAACCATAACTTGCTTTAAAATACCTAGAGCGCCATCTAGGTAAAATTTAAATTATTATTTGATTATGATTTCTTATATTTACGTGAAAACTTCACATTGAATAAAACTACTTTTACGGATTTTATCGCGTTTAATTGTACTTCTTTTTAATACCCGATATTTCGGATGCTTTCCAGCACCCATGGTCACGGGGGATTGAGGTGATTGACGTCCCGATGTCATAATAAAATCTACGATATTTAGATAATAACGGATAGAAATAATCCAAAAACAGCTCAAAATCGGATAACGTAATTTTTCAATCTCACGACAATGTATATTTTATAACTTTTTGTAGCTGCAAAAGGGAAGATTATGCCCACTGCCCAGCTCCTATGATAGATAGCATGATAATACTTATTTATTCTAATGGTTCAAACCCTACTTAGCACTATAGTGAATGTCACAACCAAATCCGTTGACAGGTTTTTGCGTGATGCGTATGCAGACAGACAGACAGACAGACAAACAACGATTCCAAAAAAAATTAAAATTTCTAAAAAATATTCAATGTACAAAAATCGTCGTGTTAGAGTTTTATTATAATATGGAAGATAGATAGATTTTGCTTAAAATTACGCCAAAACTTCCTCTGTGTATGATCGTATATGGTACTTTAGACTAAAATGCGAATTCATACGATCTTTAGTAGGCTTAACCTCCTAGTAGTATGCACCATTAGTTATCGTTACCGTTACAGCCTATCAAAGTCCACTGTTGAGTTGATTCCATATAGAATATCTTATCTTATCAATGTTAGGTATTTCCAGTTTCCTCAAACCTGCTTCAACGTGTAAAGTTTACTGAATATTTAATGTAGATATACGTATTTTGACGTCACATGTTGTACGTCGGAAAGATGAAAACTTTTATTTGTTCCCATGTGTTCGATATTGTTATAAAGGATGCAAAACATTGCCGTTCTTTATGAAATAGGTTAACGTAATTTTTTCTATATTTTAATTTCTATTAATCAAAGTTATCACCATGCATCAATGCATCTTAGCTAACCAATAGCAGTTTATTGATGCCCTTCTTGAAGAAATCAGCTTTTCAAAGGCATTTTGTACTGCCACTCGGGTATTGCATTTTTTTCCCGCCACTAGACTACCAAATAGTGACCATCGCTGTTCCAGGGGTAAGTTTTCGTTTAGGGCATTTTTAGGTGCTGAACCAGCTGAGCGTTTGCTATTGTCAAACAGAATCCATTTTCGTCGCAGGTAACAATGCGGTTTCTA
Source organism: Parnassius orleans (assembly GCA_029286625.1). NCBI lineage: Eukaryota > Metazoa > Arthropoda > Insecta > Lepidoptera > Papilionidae > Parnassius > Parnassius orleans. The sequence continues at coordinate 29,176 of JAGSMP010001610.1, read as the reverse complement.
AATTCCTTCGTTTGTGTGCCTGTTGAGCAGTGCAAGGCAATTCTCGACGCGTACGTACTTCGCGCTGGCGATCATTGAGTTCGTGGGGCATCCATTTGTCAAGCTTTTTACCTTGCCAATTTGACGCAAATGGACCAATATTGTTTTGATGCTAACGTCGAATGTTGCTGCTAATTCAGCTAATTCATCTTAAACCTCAGCGGTGAGAACGATTCTGTATTTTGATTCATAATCGAGGGTAGATGTAGATGTCTATGGGCCACAGAACGGTAAGTGGATACACAAGATGGACTTACCATCAGATGGATTGTGTATGCGTTGGTCACCCATAGTCTATAATCCCACCCATCCATAGTCTATATTTTAAGTGGTAGAGCCATGCTGCAGCTATATTATGGTTGTAGTACGAATGGATCGGCTCGACCGGGGAAGAACCACGCTCTGACAGAATTCCAGCGTAAAATAGCAGCTTAATGCTGCTGTGTTTCGTATGGTGAGTGTAAAGAACCGAATACCCTTTTTACTGGATACGAGGCATTTTATCTTCCTCAGGAGGGGTAACGCATCTGTATTTTAATATTTAAGCGAGGATAAATGTAGATATCTATGGGCCACAGTATCCACTTACCATCAGGGGGACTTTGTACTCGTTTGCCACCCTTATTCTATAAAAAAAATCATAATGAAAAAGGACAAAGTTTTTGGTTTTATTCAATCATAGATCAGAATCCAGAACCTACAAACGCCCACGTACTATACAGTATTTTGTATTCAAGGATAGTTTATTATTTTATATTACAGATTGGAAGCCATGTTAATTTTGTCTAAAAAACTATGTTATATTTACAAAATGTTGTTGTCCCATGTTGGTCTGGGACTTATAGGTTCAATTGTTTACATTGGGATCTTATTTAAAAAGAATGTGCCAACTGAGCTACTTGTCTAGCATGTCGTAAAAGGCGACTAATGGGATACCAGGCGATCGGCTAGCGAGGCTATGTATAAAACCTATCAGTTCTTTCCAAATTCCTACCCACCGATATTTTGTGGCTTAACGTGGTCTGAATAACTAACTACCTACCCTTTCGTGGATTACAGGCGTTACAGCGATTACACATCGTTACAGCGAAACCAGATAAACATTTTTGGTTTTGCATCATTCATCAAACCCTGTGTACCTAAGAAATGCATTTCGTATTATTTCAACTGGTTAAAAAGAGCAAAAATTTATGACTTACTTGCAGTGGCAGTACAAAATGCCTTTGAAAAGCTGATTTCTTCAAGAAGGGCATCAATAAACTGCTATTGCGTTAGCTAAGATGCATTGATGCATGGGTGATAACTTTGATTAATAGAAATTAAAATATAGAAAAAATTACGTTAACCTATTTCATAAAAACGGCAATGTTTTTGCATCCTTTATAACAATATCGAACACATGGGAACAAATAAAAGTTTTCATCTTTCCGACGTACAACATGTGACGTCAAAATACGTATATCTACATTAAATATTCAGTAAACTTACACGTTGAAGCAGGTTTGAAAACTGGAAATACCTAGAGGTAAAGCTTTCAAATTAGGAGATCCCTGCACAAGTTTTACCTTCGGTTGGTCAAGTAAATGCGGTCTATGTTGTAAGTATATTATGTGTATTTATTATAAATACAAGCATATGCTTAAAATTCGATGATCATGAAATAAGACATTTTATTCCACAAGATAAATCTTTATACATAAAAATTACATGTCACATTATTTGTCCGCTATGAACTCCTAAACTAATGAACCGATTTCAATTTCACCGCCGAGCACGTGGTAAATCAGCACTTAAAATTGCAATTAACAATTTCATTGGTGCCGGCGGGGATCGAACCGGGTAATCGTATCGTTTGTTGTCGTAAGTCTTTATATTATGATAGAAATGTCATATCGTGAACATCACGCTACGTGACTTATCGTTAATTTTACAAATTGTTTTAGTTTTCTATAAACGTTAAAGATTGTAGAATGTTAAGTTGGCTAATCTTTCAGAAGTGACAACAAATCTGTCGCCTTCATCAGATGGACTCAATAATAATTTACCATTCTAATATTAACTATAACAAAGGACTTTTCCTTGAAATGGAGTGTATTTCAATGATCGTGTAAGTTTACTAGGTACATTAACTTCAATTTGACTGTGTAGTCGCGGTGTAAGAATATCCACTACCCATATCGTCCCTTGGGTGACGTAGGAGGCGAAAGAGAGGGAAACTGTAACAGGAGATGGGCAGCAGCAGCATGTTCTTCCCAACAACTCGAAATAATAACAATTGAGGTTGCCAACCCGCCTGCAAACGTGGGTTCTCCAAATCTTCGAGGAAGGCTTATGTCAGCAGTGGACTTTTATAAGCTGCAATGGATGTATGGATAAAGTTTTCAAAAAATAATTTTTTTAAATGTCGACTGTGTGGTGAATAAAACTTCAATTAACAATTTCGCTCTTCAATTTTATTTAGGCTAACATTGCTAATCAAAATATGGATCCCGAATTTTAGCCTTTTTAGGAGGAATATTATCGTGAAAAACTTGCAAAATTTGTTACATCATAATGAAAATATAAATAAAAAGATGTCTGTTTATTCTCAGTTTATTCAATCAATTTTTCTCTGTGCATAAGTCACTCTATGGTTACGGTTTAATTTATTGGTCTATTACTCCCAAATCATTGAAGGGTTTCCCCGCAGTCCTGTCTACAACTGTAGAGTACTGCTGCAGAATAGTGTTTTAATCCATTTGATGATCTTTTGTTTTTAGAAATTGTTAATTGTTAAATTTTGAATTAAATAATTGATATTCTGTCGATAATTATTTACATTTCGTAAACATATTCTTTTTTCATTTAAAGTCTTAAATGGCTAAGCTAGTTAAGAACAAGTCAATGGCCAGGTTATCGAAACTACTTACCTCATAGGGGAACTTTTTTTTCAACAAACTGGGTCATTATTCAGCAATACCTGCCTACAAAAAGAAGAGTCATCAATTAGTGCTTTCAATTATAAAAGAAACCTAAGTTTTATTGACTTTATATTCCTAAAAACAATTTTGTTTAGCTTTAATACAGTTGTCCTCGCGACAAAGTTTCATTAACTGTAAATTCAAATTAATTCGCCCGCAGCTAGATTTAAGCGGTTAAGGTTTAAGTAAGTCTCTGATGTTGTACTCAACGAAAGAGTAAACCTTAAATTCGAGATTTATTACTTTAAAAAAATCACAAAATAATTTCTTAAAAAGAATTTCCAAATTAATAATTTTCTTGAGTAAAGTATATTGCTAAAAGTATACGTATATATATATATATATATGTGTGTGTGTGTGTAAGAACAAGCTATATTATAGTTGTAGCACGAATGGATCGACGCGACTGGGGAAGGATCACGGTCTTACAGAATATCTGTAATAAATATGGTGAGTGTAGAAACGGAGACCCTTTTTACTGAAAATGTGGCATTCCATCTTAGTCCTAAGGAGTGACAAACCATCTGCACTTTAATTCTTAATTGATGAGAGGTGTTGATGCCTGTAGACCACAGCATCAGTAGGACTGTAAGCTCGTTTGGCACCCTTATTCTTAAAAAGATTTTAAAGAGACAAGGTAAGTCCAATTTCGCATAATTGCTCAATCAACAATCTAATATTCATATAAACATATAATTTTTTTTAAGTTAGCGACAGTTATTTAAAAAAATCAATATTAAAAAGAAGAATAATTAAGGTGTGAGTTGTCGAAAATGTACCGAAAATTTCACAGTACACGAACATTCCTAGGTCCATCCCCGCTCGCACCAATGACATTGAAATTTTATTTGCTGATTTTCCATGTGCTCAGTGGTAAAGGAAAACATTGTTAGAACACTTGCATGTCTAAGGAATAAAATATAACATGTTAAATCAGCCGAAACCTTGTTTTTCGCCTCTTGGAAATGAGAGGAGGCCCATGCTTAGTGACGCATAAATGCTGTAACTTGTGTACTTTACTTTAACTTTTATCCCACTCCAATACTAAATATAGGTCTCCCCCACAGACTACCACAGAGTCCTAAGCCACCTGCATCCATCGATTCCCTGCATGTTACAGCAGGTCGTCACAATATCTCGTGAGGGGTCGCATAAAATGCACCTGTTAATACGAGGCTGCCATTCAGGAAACTTTATTTTTATTTGGTAGCCAGTTCTTCGAGCCTAATGGCCGAATCATAGGACTTTGCTCTTTTTTCGCGTGAATGCAGCGTATGTGAATCTTTCACTCCATTTCGTCCCGTGGGTAGCGAAGAGGTAACTATGAAAAGTTCTAGAATAATCTTATGGATTCCAATAGACGGGTAGAAGCGTCAAAGGTATTAAGCATCTGGCACTGCGATCGTCAATTCGTCTGCCATGACGACTAAGACAAATCCTCCCAACAACGGTAGGGGCCCACGTTTAGCAGTGGACTTTGACGAGCTGATAAATAAGGAGAAGAATTTAGCTTTGGTGTTAAACTTAAAAAAACATATAATATTAAAATACCTGGCTAAGATTAACTTTATACCCACGTAAAAGAAAATTACTTTCAATGGGCTATAAGTGGCAAGACCTGAGTAATGCCATTATATTGGATTAAAAATAATAGAATATTGGTATTTAAATCATTAAGGTCAGCAATGTCTAGCACTCCATTAAATAAAATTTACTTAGTCTTAGCACAATCGATAATTTCCTATTGCATCCCAATCTGGGGAGGACCCACCAAGACCAACTTTTTAGATCTGGAAAGAGCACAGAGGTCTCTTATAAAGGTCGTGTATACCTACCTATAAACCTTGTAGATTCTCTACTAACACCCTATATCAGATTATTAAAATTCTTTCAGTTAGAAAGCTTTATGTTCTTAACCTCATTCTAAAATGTCATAAATCCCTACCGATTAATCAATCCCTTCAAAAAAAGAGAACTGATATTGTGGTCCCTATACCTCTTTTACGTACTGTCTTTGCTATTAGACAGTACCCTTGTCTGTCTGCTTTTATATATAATAAATAAAATAAAATACTTAAAATATATCCTATGCAATTAAATATATGCAAAAAAATTTAATGCATTGTTTGTATCTGATGACTTATAACGAGGTTGAAAATCTTTTAAATAGAATTGTCTGAAATCTATCTCACCAACATATTACATTTACATTTACAGGTTACAGGTCTAACATACCTGCCTGTATGCCGTCTTTCATATTTGATCAGTAAAATTTTATTTTGCAAGGCAACTAGTCTTCTTACTCATGCTTTCTTCATCCACCAACTCATACACACACACCCCACATCATACATACAACAACACTCCCACACTCACATTTGCACACTTCTTAATATACACGTACTAATTACAAATTCTCTAGAGGTAAAACTTTTTGTAATCTTACTTTTTGTAAGCCTTAAAGGAAGTAGCGGGTCATTCCCAACACGATATCCTCTGATTACTCACTGGGAAGTCTCAGTAATATGTTGTTAACAACATTACCGAAATCAAACGCATTATTAATAATTTATTTATTTATAGTACAAATTATTTTTTTAATTATTAAAATTAGAAATTTTTACAATATACAATTTTAATGACATGACGTATGTGTATAGATTAACGATAAAATTTTTGTTTGTGCATAAATTGTACAGGCTTTTACAATAGCTAAGCTTTGTTACTATTTATGTTTGATTTTGATTTCCAACTTTAATGTTCAATTCAATTCACCCATGCATACAATTGTGTCTAATAGAGCATTACAAGTGACTTCGAAAACTACAAAAATAAAATAATATCCACGTAAGCTTTGTTTTTTTCGAAATGTTCAGGTACGAAACAAAGATAATTCAAACCTAAAACGAAATCGAATTAAAATAATTTTCTAGAGTAAGTCTGCAGTTTCGTAACAAGATTGTGAATTAAAACGAAAACGAATAATTTTCGAGATTAAGCCTGCCTACTCCCGAACCAATTCGAATCGAAAAACAAGATCGAGTTAAGATCAAGTGATATTAATCCTATCTGGGATTAAATTCCAAAAGCCGAAGTGTATAAGTCAAGTCCTCTTAGGGCTAGACCATTTGATAATCAAAAGGCGTATTTAAAGAATTTATTTTTCTGAAGAAAATCTTTTTACTACCCGTGAAGATACTTCGCTATGTTTCAAGTTAATTAAATTTCAAAGTTGCCATTATTCCTTTTAAAGCTTTTGATGCAGTTCGCATATTTCACTCTTATCCGTTAAATCCGATATAATGGCATTACTCAGGTCTTGACACTTATAGCCCATTGAAAGTAATTTTCTTTTACGTGGGTATAAAGTTAATCTTAGCCAGGTATTTTAATATTATATGTTTTTTTAAGTTTAACACCAAAGCTAAATTCTTCTCCTTATTTATCAGCTCGTCAAAGTCCACTGCTAAACATGGGCCCCTACCGTTGTTGGGAGGATTTGTCTTAGTCGTCATGGCAGACGAATTGACGATCGCAGTGCCAGATGCTTAATACCTTTGACGCTTCTACCCGTCTATTGGAATCCATAAGATTATTCTAGAACTTTTCATAGTTACCTCTTCGCTACCCACGGGACGAAATGGAGTGAAAGATTCACATACGCTGCATTCACGCGAAAAAAGAGCAAAGTCCTATGATTCGGCCATTAGGCTCGAAGAACTGGCTACCAAATAAAAATAAAGTTTCCTGAATGGCAGCCTCGTATTAACAGGTGCATTTTATGCGACCCCTCACGAGATAGTGTGACGACCTGATGTAACATGCAGGGAGTCAATGGATGCAGGTGGCTCAGGACTCTGTGGTAGTCTGTGGGGGAGACCTATATTTAGTTTTGGACTGGGATAAAAGTTAAAGTAAAGTATATTTACAGCATTTATGCGTCACTAAGCATGGGCCTCCTCTCATTTCCAAGAGGCAAAAACAAGGTTTCGGCTGATTTAACATGTTATATTTTATTCCTTAGATATGCAAGTGTTCTAACAATGTTTTCCTTTACCACTGAGCACATGGAAAATCAGCAAATAAAATTGCAATGTCATTGGTGCGAGCGGAGATGGAACTCGGAATGTTCGTGTACTGTAAAATTTTCGGCACATTTTCGACAACTCACATCTTAATTATTCTTCTTTTTAATATTGATTTTTTAAATAACTGCCGCTAACTTAAAAATGTTTATATGAATATTAGATTGTTGATTGAGCAATTATGCGAAATTGGACTTACCTTGTCTCTTTAAAATCTTTTTAAGAATAAGGGTGCCAAACGAGCTTACAGTCCATCTGATGCTGTGGCCTACAGGCATCTACACCTCTCATCAATTAAGAATCAAAGTGCAGATGGTTTGTCACTCCTTAGGACTAAGATGGAATGCCACATTTTCAGTAAAAAGGGTCTCCGGTTCTCTACATTCACCATATTTATTACAGATATTCTGTGAGAGCGTGATCCTTCCCCAGTCGCGTCGATCCATTCGTGCTACAACTATAATATAGCTTGTTCTTACACACACACACACATATATATATATATATATACGTATACTTTTAGCAATATACTTTACTCAAGAAAATTATTAATTTGGAAATTCTTTTTAAGAAATTATTTTGTGATTTTTTTAAAGTAATAAATCACGAATTTAAGGTTTACTCTTTCGTTGAGTACAACATCAGAGACTTACTTAAACCTTAACCGCTTAAATCTAGCTGAGGGCGAATTGATTTGAATTTACAGTTAATGAAACTTTGTCGCGAGGACAACTGTATTAAAGCTAAACAAAATTGTTTTTAAGAATATAAAGTCAATAAAACTTAGGTTTCTTTTATAATTGGAAGCACTATTTGATGACTCGTCTTTTTGTAGGCAGGTATTGCTGAATAATGACAAAGTTTGTTGAAAAAAAAAGTTGCCCTATGAGGTAAGTAGTTTCGATAACCTGGCCATTGACTAGTTCTTAACTAACTTAGCCATATAAGACTTTAAATTAAAAAAAGAATATGTTTACAAAATGTAAATAATTATCGACAGAATATCAATTATTTAATTCAAAATTTAACATTTAACAATTTCTAGAAACAAAAGATCATCAAATGGATTAAAACAAAACACTATTCTGCAGCAGTACTCTACAGTTGTAGACAAGACTACGGGAAACCCTTCAATGATTTGGGAGTAATAGACCAATAAATCAAACCGTAACCATAGAGTGACTTATGCACAGAGAAAAATTGATTGAATAAACTGAGAATAAACTCTTTTTATTTATATTTTCATTATGATGTAACAAATTTTGCAAGTTTTTCACGATAATATTCCTCCTAAAAAGGCTAAAATTCAGGATCCATATTTTGATTAGCAATGTTAGCCTAAATAAAATTGAAGAGCGAAATTGTTATTTGAAATTTTATTCGCCACACAGTCGACATTTAAGAAAATTATTTTATGAAAACTTTATCCATCCATCCATTGCAGCTTATAAAAGTCCACTGCTGATATAAGCCTTCCTCAAAGATTTGGAGAACCCACGTTTGGCAGGCGGGTTGACAACCTCAATTTTATTATTTCGAGTTGTTAGGAAGAACATGCGCTGCCCACCTCCTGTTACAGTTTCCCTCTTTCGCCTCCTACGTCACCCAAGGGACGATATGGGTAGTGGATATTCTTACACCGCGACTACACAGTCAAATTGAAGTTAATGTACCTAGTAAATTGACACGATCATTGAAATACACTCCATTTCAAGGAAAAGTCCTTTGTTATACTTAATATGTATTAGAATGGTAAATTATTATTAAGTCCATCTGATGAAGGCCACAGATTTGTTGTCACTTCTGAAAGATTAGCCAACTTAATTTTCTACAATCTTTCACGTTTATAGAAAACTAAAACAATTTGTAAAATTAACGATAAGTCACGTAGCGTGATGGTCACGATATGACATTTCTATCATAATATAAAGACTTACATACGATTACACGGGTTCGATCCCGCCGGCACCAATGGAATTGTTAATTGCAATTTCAAGTGCTGATTTACCACGTGCTCGGCGGTGAAGAAAAACGTCGTGAAGAAAACTGCATGTATGAGAAATATTTCGAAGACGTGAGAAGTACGCCAACACGCTTTGGGGCAGCGCGGCGGACATTTCCTTGCCCTAAAACCCTCTCAGAAATGCGAGGAGGCCTGTGCCCAGCAGTGGGACGTATATAGGCTGTAACTTTACTTTACTTTTTACATACGATTATGAAAATTTTATATTTATATTTATCTACTAGCTGGCCAGGCATCCGTTGTTTTGCCCTCTCCGACGACCCTTTGTCCTATAAAAAATCCTTAAATTCGTAATAAAAAAGATTGAGGGTCACTTATCGGGATAAAAACTGTCCTGTGTCGCAAGGTGGACCAAACAAGTGTTTTAATGAAATTTTGCAAACTGTGTGCAAAATTTCATTGTAATCGGTTCATTAGTTTAGGAGTTCATCGCGGACAAACAATGTGTGTTTTATGTATAAAGATTTATCTTGTGGAATAAAATGTCTTATTTCATGATCATCGAATTTTGAGCATATGCTTGTTATTTATAATATATTTACAACATAGACCGCATTTACTTGACCAACCGGAGGTAAAACTTGTGCGCAGGGATCTCCTAATTTGAAAGCTTTTACCTCTCTAGGTATTTCAATTTCCTCAAACCTGCTTCAACGTGTAAAGTTTACTGAATATTTAATGTAGATATACGTATTTTGACGTCACATGTTGTACGTCGGAAAGATGAAAACTTTATTTGTTCCCATGTGTTCGATATTGTTATAAAGGATGCAAAAACATTGCCGTTTTTTATGAAATAGGTTAACGTAATTTTTTTCTATATTTTAATTTCTATTAATCAAAGTTATCACCCATGCATCAATGCATCTTAGCCAACGCAAAAGCAGTTTATTGATGCCCTTCTTGAAGAAATCAGCTGGACGAGGCAACAAATTTTTCAAAGGCATTTTGTACTGCCACTCGGTATTGCATTTTTCCCGCCACTAGACTACCAAATAGTGACCATCGCTGTTCCAGGGTAAGTTTTCGTTTAGGGCATTTTTAGGTGCTGAACCAGCTGAGCGTTTGCTATTGTCAAACAGAATCCATTTTTCGTCGCAGGTAACAATGCGGTTCAAAATTCCTTCGTTTGTGTGCCTGTTGAGCAGTGCAAGGCAATTCTCGACGCGTACGTACTTCGCGCTGGCGATCATTGAGTTCGTGGAGCATCCATTTGTCAAGCTTTTTTACCTTGCCAATTTGACGCAAATGGACCAATATTGTTTTGATGCTAACGTCGAATGCTGCTGCTAATTCAGCTAATTCATCTTAATCCTCAGCGGTGAGAACGATTCTGCATTTTGATTCATAATCGAGGGTAGATGTAGATGTCTATGAGCCACAGAACGGTAAGTGGATACACAAGATGGACTTACCATCAGATGGATTGTGTATGCGTTGGTCACCCATAGTCTATAATCCCACCCATCCATAGTCTATATTTTAAGTGGTAGAGCCATGCTGCAGCTATATTATGGTTGTAGTACGAATGGATCGGCTCGACCGGGGAAGAACCACGCTCTGACAGAATTCCAGCGTAAAATAGCAGCTTAATGCTGCTGTGTTTCGTATGGTGAGTGTAAAGAACCGAATACCCTTTTTACTGGATACGAGGCATTTTATCTTCCTCAGGAGTGGTGCCTATGGCCCATCTATGGGCCACAGTATCCACCACCATCAGGGGACTTTGTACTCGTTTGCCACCCTTATTCTATAAAAAATCATAATGAAAAGGACAAAGTTTTTGGTTTTATTAAATTATAGATCAGAATCAGAACACTACAAACGCCCACGTACTATACAGTATTTTATATTCAAGGATAGTTTATTATTAGGTCCTTACATATGAAATTGGCGTTTTGTACAGGAGGAATATAAAGTCATTTTTTTGTAAAATATATTTAATTAATCAAAGTATGCACCGTTGTTATCTATGCACTACGAGTATAGCTAACTCATTGGTAGTTCATTGATCCCTTTACTAAAAACCGTGGGGGGAGAATCAATAAACTCTTTGAAGGCGGTTTGGACTGCCGCATCGGAGTTGAATTTTTTCCTTGTAAGAAGTTGTCCAAATTCCGGAAAAATGGTAACCTGTTGGAGCAAGGTCCGGGAGTACGGTGGATGTCACAGACATTCCAATTGTAGCTCATCTAACTTAGTGGTTGTTTGTTGTGCAGTGTGTGGTCTTGCGTTGTCGTGAAGCAGCAGTGGCCTAGAGCGATTGACCAATCTCGGTTGTTTAGCAGTTAGTTCTTCCTTCATGGTTTGCAGTTGCTGACAATAGATATCTGCCGTAATCGTTTGGCCAGATTTTAGAAAGCTGTAGTGAACGACACCGGCGCTAGTCCACCAAACACTCACAAGTAACTTTACTCAATTTTCGTTTAGAGCAGGATTTGGCTGGGTCTCCAGGGTTCAGCCATTGCGACGAGCGCTTCTGATTATCGTACAGTATCCACTTTAGATCACAAGTAATGATTCGATTTAAAATCCTTCATTATTGTGTCGGTTGAGCAAAGTAACACAGCAGTCGACGCGTGTTTGCAAGTTCGATTCACTCAATTCATGAGGTACCCATCGTTCAAGTTTTTTTACTTTCCCGATTTGCTTCAAGTGGATTAATACAGTTTATCACTTACCCCGAAGCCTGCAGCTATCTCCGAAGTGCTTTGTGATGGATCCGCTTCCACAATAGCCTTTAATTCTTCATTTTCCACTTTGGTCTCCGGCCGTCCACGGGTTGGTTCTGAAGGTCGAAATTTCCAGAACGAAAACGTTGAAACCAAAACGTACCGTGCTTTCTTTTGCGACACCAGCGCTGTACACATCATTAATCCTTCGAGCTGTTTTGCAGCACTGGTGCCACAGTAGAACTCGTACTCGTAAATATACCGATATTTCACGTTTTCCATTGTGCGGTAATAAGCGACGCCAAAGAATAAAATAATGAGGAAAACAAATGAATAACTGTTTTCAAAACTCAAATGTACCAGCTAAATGAATTTATAAATTTGAATTTGGAATTCTTAACCAAAGGAGATATTTCAGATCAAAGTGGTCAGTACGACAAGACGCTAATTTCATATATAAGGACCTAATATTTTATATAACAGATTGGAAGCCATGTTAATTTTGTCTAAAAACTATATTATATTTACAAATTGTTGTTGTCCCATGTTGGTCTGGGACTTATAGGTTCAATTGTTTACATTAGGATCTTATTTAAAAAAGAATGTGCCAACTATGCTACTTGTCTAGCATATCGTAAAAGGTGACTAATGGGATACCAGGCGATCGGCTAGCGAGGCTATGTATAAAGCCTATCAGTTCTTTCCAAATTTCCTACCCACACCGATATTTTGTGGCTAAACGTGGTCTGAATAACTAACTACCTACCCCCTTCGTGAATTACAGGCGTGATGATATGTATATTTACACATCGTTACAGCGAAACCAGATAAATATTTTTTGGTTTTGCATCATTCATCAAACCCTGTGTACCTAAGAAATCCATTTCGTATTATTTCAACTGGTTACAAAAAGAGCAAAAAAATGTATGACTTACTTACCGTTACAGCCTATCAAAAGTCCACTGCTGAACATAGGCTTCCCCCAAAGATTGCCTCATAAAGGGGTTTATTTTCCATAGTTGACACGCTTGGCAAGCGGGTTGGTTACCGCAGATTTCATTTTGTATGCCTTAAGCGCAAAGCGCATAGGTATGTTCTACTAGCGCCTAAAAATCAAGATTCCAACGTTTTGTCGCATGAAATTGTATCTAGCAATCATATTGAACATAAAAATGATATAAAAAGCAAATTGTCAGAAGGATTAATGATTGTTGAACTTATTTTTTTTTAAATCGATTAATTGCTATTTTTAGTGGGTTATGGTGTAGATTTATCAAGTCTGCATGGAGGGGTAAACACGATAGGCACTTTTGAAAATATCAATTGTTTAACTCAATCTATTTTTCAATATCTTCATCTATCATGTGGGAAGCCATGGAATGTAAATGGCAGTTTAATTTTGTTTTGTTTAGTTATAATTAATTCTTTTCGGCTGAGAAATGCCGATATTTTCGGTGTTTTGAGCAGCCTTGTAATAATTTATTTTACTAAATACTCTTTGCCTCACTCGCACTCCGGCCTCGGCCGCCGTCGTGAGTGGACGTTTGCTTACAGCAGCGGTAATAGGCAGCAAAAATATCGATCGCTGTGGGAACACAAAATATACAAAAAACCAAATTCATACTTGACCAAGGTTATTATTTTTATAATCACAGATATTTATTACAAAAACTAAAAGTAAATTGTCAGAAAGATAAAGGCCTCGTTTTGTTAGTTATGATGAGACCTTACCTCCAGACTTGATAGAGTGACCTGAAAGTGTACTTCGGTGAATGCTACTGGAACTCCTCGAAGGGTGCCGAGAACTAGGTGTGCCGAGTTTGGCCTCGTTTTTTTATTTATGATGAGACTTTACCTCGGGCTTGATAGAGTGACCTGAAGGTGTACTTTGATGACTGCTAATGGAACTCCTCGACGAGGAGAACTAGGTGTGCCGAGTTTGGCCTCGTTTTGTTAGCTATGATAAGCCTTACCTCCGAACTTGATGGAGTGACTTGTAGGTGTACGTCGGTGACTGCTACTGGAACTCTTTGACGAATAGAACTACAATTACAAATTTTTAATTTTTCACGATCATATGAGTATTACGAGTCGGGCACTTTTGGATTTTCCAAGATTTTTTTTTAATTGAAATTTGGCATAAAATTATCGGAAAATTGGAAGTATAGTAATAATTGTAAGGTTTTTAGTGAAAACTTGTGCGTAATTAAACTACTTTAAAAATTTACGTATAATCATGTTATACGTATTTTTTTCAGACACTTAAGGCATGCACAATTGGATTTACCAATAGTTTTTTTACGTTACGACAGCCACGGGATGATATAGGGTAGTAGATATTCTTGGCGCTCATACGCACTACGTGGGTAACCGCAATGCGGCTAGCCGTTCGGCTGACCGCAGGATGCGGTTGCGAATGCTGCCAACCGGATTGCGGGCAGCCGCATTCACAACCGCAACCTGCGGTTGAAGAACCGTTGCGATTTGTGGTCATATCGATTCATTTCAAAGATGGATTTTAATATTTTATCGGAATAGTCTGGCAATTTGGTGTTCCAAATTTTGTTTTGTTTGCGGGTAGCCGCATCACAGTGTGCATACAAATAGATGTTACGTATATATTTTTGCCCGCAATGCGAACAAATATGTGGAAAAATAACCACACCTACAAAATGACGTGTGTATATGTGTGTAAGTGCGTATGAGCGCTTATATCGCCACTACACGGTCTTACATAATTTTTATTTAAATTTCTTGTTAAAACTGAAAACTAGTTTTCTTGTACTTACTAAAACGATGAATTTTCGTTTGTGTCGGGTTTTACAGCAACCGCGATGCATTCTGAATGGTATAGATTCAATGAAATGACATGGGTCCTATCAAACAAATTGGCTACTTTCTGATGTATTGTCGGCGGCAATCCGCTTTACGATGGAATCTTGTTACTTTATACAATAAGAGAATAGGTAATTTAATAACCTACTAGAATATTTTGTAAATTACCAAATTATACTCTTTTGTGACAGAAATATTTTCCTTAAAACAATACATAAAATTAATTTAGATGTTTAATATTTTTATATTATATTTTAAAAAGTGACAGAGGAAAATGTAACAAAAGACGGGCAGTAGAACCTTCCTGATATTGATTAATAATAAAAAATCGTCGTGTAAAAAATTGTGGTAGCCAACCAGTCTGCCAAGCGTGGCAACTATAACAATTATCCTCCTTATAAGGCAATCTATGAAGGAGGCCTATGTTCAGTAGTTGACTTTTATTAACTAATAAAGAAGAAGAAGGAAATAATTTTATCGCGTTTCATTTACTTATTTTATATCTACCTACATAATACAAATAAAATTCAAGTGTCTGTCTGTAATTTTTCAAAATTACAGACAGACACTGAATAGTAAAAAATAATAGAAGCCATTTAGGCTTCTATTACGCTTATTAGCATCATATTAAATGTGTCTACTAAGTTAAGTTTCTCATGTAAGTGAATGCATTGTAGTCTTTTGATAAATAAATATCTTAAACCACACATTGGGACATAAATAACAACTTTTTTAAAAAAATATCTGTCTGTCTGTCCGGGCTAATATTTGGAATGGTTAAACCGACTGTGGTAAAACTTTATGAACAAATGGAGAGCAATGAGAATATATTAGATATCTATTTCTACTGCCGCCAAATAGAGCAGTGCTTGCATTGCTGTGTTTCGGTATAAAGGATATAGAGAGCCAGTGTAATTACAGGCTGTGAGGTATTCTATATAAGTCCTCAGGCGTGACAACGCCTCTGTAGCCTGGTTTGTATGAAGTTGGCTACAGGTGTCCACGTACTGCAGTAGCCACTTACCATCAGGTGGACTGTAAGTTCAGTTTCATAAAAAATAAAGTATTTTTTTATAGGATAAGGGCGACAAACGAGCACATAGTCCACCTGATGGTAAGTGTGAAAAGTGAAAATGCAAATGCGTTGTCACCCGTGAGGACTAAGATGGAGTGCCTCGTTTCCTGTAAAAGGGTCTCCGGTTCTCTACACTTACCATACGAAACACAGCAGCGTAAAGCTGCTATTTTACGTTGGTATTCTGTGAGCGTGGTCCTTCCCCGGTCGAGCGACCCATTCGTGCTACAACTATGCTACTATTATAGCTGCAGCATGGCTCTACCACGTAATAATAATCAGTAGTTTCAGTTTTATAAAAAATAAAAATAAAACAGGATATATATTATATAGTTTATGTTATTGTTTTAAATCATTTTATTATTTTTTTGTACAACCGTGTAGTGGCGGTGTAAGAATTCTCACTACCCCATATCATCCCGTGGGTGTCGTAAGAGGCGACAGAGAGAAACTGAAACAGGAGATGGGCAACAGCATTTTCCTGATAACAACTCAAAATGCCAAACCGCCTGCCAACTGTAGCGACTATAGCTATGTGACCATAATATAGCTGACTGCCTCGTTGGTCTAGTGGTTGTAGTAGTGCGACTGCTGATCATGAGGTCCTGGATTCGAATCCGTTCGAGTCGGGCAAAAACGGTTATTGAGCTTTTCCATCAAGAAATTCTCAGTAGCTGCTCGGAGTCAGGAAGTTGGCGGTGTCTCACCCCGTGCCTCAAAGCACGTTAAGCCGTTGGTCCTGCGCCTGATCTCTCCGGTCGTGTCGGCTTACCGTCCCATCGGACTATGAGAATGAGAGAATAGAACTCTCTAAGTGTGCTCCAAGTGAGTGCACCTGTGCTTGCGCATACACTTGGGCACTATATCCTGTCCTGCGCCGATGGCTAGTCTCCATTGAGGCTGGCCGCCGTGACCGGAATTCGGTCTGGAGGACATTATTATTATTACAGCTGCAACGTAGCTCTACGACGAATAGCAGTTTGTGATGATGAAATAATAAGTTACGAAAATGTTGTACATAATTAATAGTAACATATTAACTCTGTATTTCACAACGAAGAAACAAATTACATATTATGCAAAATTATGTTGGGAATAGCAAACATTGTAACAAAGCCAAATATGTACAATGTTTTGAATAGTATACAAGACGTGTACACTTGTCTCCAGTTAACTTTCTACCACAAAACTGTTATGTCCCATTGTGCTTGCAAAGTGAATATAGTTTTACTCCTTCTAATTTTAGGAGCCTTTATATTTATATGCTTTTGAGTATTTTTTACGTGTTATTAAATTTTGATAACGTACTTATTTTTTAATAAAACTATTTTTAAGAAATCTTATCACGTTTAATTTTACCCAGAAAAGTAAAATTAATCGCAATTAAATCCTTCAAAATAGTTTTATTCAATATGAAGTTTTAGCGTAAATATAAGAAATTTTTGCTAAATATTTTTTTCAATAAAAAGTACGGGTAGTAGAACACGCCGGAAAAATCTTGTAGCGACCACAGAAATTATATATGAAATATCCAAACAAATGATAAATGTTGTCGGCCATATTATATTATGAAGAGCCAACAATGATGTCGAAGAAAAATTCTGGATTTAAAGATTGTGTTGTTCGAATGATCACAGTTTACAAGTCAAATTCTGGCAAAATAGCACCGATTCCTACAAAAAATGATGCGTTAGGTTAGGTAGTTAAAATCAATACAACTTCTACTGGACGCTACCACTAGTTCGTATCAGCTTGGTATTTTGGTATAATCTTAAATTACACTAAGCTCATACGTGTTAGAGCCACGCTGCAGATATATTATGGTTGTAGCACAAATAGGTCGGCTCGACCGGGGAGGACCAGGCTCTCACGGAATACCAGCGTAAAATAGCTTAATATAATAGCTTCATACTGCTGTGTTTGTGTTTCATTCGTGTTGTATGAATAGTGTAGAGAACCGGAGACCCTTTTTACTGGAAACGAGGCATTCTTTATAAGTCATCTGGCGTAATAACGTATCTGCATTACATACATCCATAAACACTCACGCCTGTCACCCAGAGGGGTCGGCAGAGACTACGGACTTCCATTTGGCACGACCCTGGCACACCTCTCTCGCCTCCTTTACATCCATATATCTACGCATACACGCTCGTTGGTTAAGGGTACCTAATCTGCCTTTTTCAATATAACGCCAATTTGGTCGATAAACCTTCGTCTAGGGCGTCCCTCCGACTCATTTTGATTCTTAATTGACGATAAATGTAGATGTCTACGAGTCTCAGCATCGACTTACCATCGGGTAGACTGCGTGCTCGTTCATAACCTTATTTTGAAAAAAATCTCTTATAATAACATTTTAGTTTTCCTGACCCATGGATCCCGACCTAAATTAAACTAGCAACCCACCCCGGATTTGCCTGGGTAGTAACTCTGAACGCCATTTATTTAATCATAAACGTCGATTAATTTTATAAATTTTTCATTTTACTAAAAATACCTTAGCTTTTCGGATAAAATATAGAAGTTTCATAACAATCAGTTCAACCATTCTGAAGATTATCCCGAATAGACGGACAGACAGACAATTTTTTAAAATTATTATTCATGTCTTAATGGCATGCAAATAACTCTGAGCTCAATGAAAGGCTGTTATTTCCATATTAGAGACAGACACTACGATTTTATTTATAAGTATAGATATAGATATGTATAGGTTATACGCAATAAATTTCGTAAAATTTATTTTATTCAATGTCTTAAAAATGTGTTTTTTTCCATGACAATGACAGCAAATGAGGTCAAAGTGCTTGTGTAGAAAATTACCACACAAGCATATCAAATGTCGAGCTCATCAAGGCTCTTATCACTTTGTAATGCAAATCATTCTGTTGTTAATTGTGTAATCAAACTCGATATTGTCGAGAGTATTTATTCATATTATAGTGCATATCTGATTGTCTAAATTTACGCACCGACAGTGTCTATGTTTACGCGAACCATTTCAAACTACTTTTGACCCTATCTATTAGACATTTGTCCTTTTGCATCTCTAATAAAACCCCATAAAATACCAAATATCATGAGTAAACCTGTTAATATAGTTCTCTAAGAAGTGTAATTTATATATCATACTGACTCACTCACTCGACAAAACTTAGACCACTTCTATTTAAATTAGTCTCTGCACCGCAGTTAGACAGACAGTGCCTAGACAGTTAATATAAACCTTAATTTATACGAGTATTTATTCATTATCTGTGTAATAAATAATATATAATCTATTATATTACAACCCATAGAATTTGTATATTGTATATAGCCTATATTCTATAAAGTATATAGTCTATACTTTCGATTGAATTCAATTAAATACGGGCACACAACCGAATTGTACCTACTATAATTGTATCAGAAATAAAGCTGTAACAGTACTAAGGAGCTTTATTTTATCTCCCTTGTTCTATTCTGAACACTTAGAAACTTTAAATTTGGTATCATTTAGTCGTATTACCAAAATTCTGTATACTTTAAATCAATGACCCTTTTTACTGGAAACGAGGCATTCCATCTTAGTCCTCACGTGTGACAACGCATCTGCATTTAAATTCGTAATTGAGGATAGATGTAGATGTCTCTGGGTCACAGCAACCACTTACCATCAGGTGGACTGTGTGCTCGTTTGTCACCCTTATCCTACAAAAAAAATTAAAATTAAAAAAAAGATTAACATGAAAAACTTTTAAAATTTCTAAACTGTGTCTGAACTGCTATGGAGCTTGGTACCTGTTCAGATCTCAACGGTCGTCGTTGTATTTCCATGAACGACGTTTGTGCCTGAATGGTCCCTTATATAACAGCATAGTTCTGACAGGATAAACTTTCCAATAAATGTACAGGACTTTTACTTTGACTGAAGCTAACTGATTTCAAAAAACGAGGAGGTTTCATACTCGACGCGTATATTTTTTATTTATGTTGACTGATTTCTCGGCAACGGCTAAACCGATATAAATATTTATTTTAATTACGTAGTTTATACTTCAGAAGTCAATCCAAACAAAGACTATAGAATATCAATTTTTTAAAGTTGATATTCTATAGTAGGGTAAAAAATAAACTTTTAATAAAAATAAGTTTTAAGTTCAATTATTAAAACGAAATATATCAGACTTGTTCATTAAAAAGTAAGTTAAAGAGTAAAATTAAAAAATGCCTTTCATAAGAATTACTTGTAATCTGTATTAAATAAAACATAATTATATTTTATTATATTCTGTTCTATTCGGATCTGTTCTCTTCTGTTCTGTTCCGTTTTGTTTAGTTTTATGCCACAATATTCAATTCCATTTCATTCCATTCCATTCCATTTCATCCCATTCCATCCTATTCTATTCTATTCTACGTATATATTTGAGACAGTTTAACCAGACTGATTTGATTTTTTTTTTTGTATAGAATATGTGGGAATCATTGATGGCTTCGTTTTGTAATTTGACGTGTGGTTTACAATGCAATGATTGTAAAAACGTATTAGTACCTATTATAAGGCGATGTCTTTTTCTATATTGATATCTTATTTTCTTTTATGAATGCCTCGTTAGGCTAGTGGTCATAAACGCAATTGCTGATCATGATGACAGGGTCGGGCCAAAATCAGTCATTGGGTTTTTCTGTCAAGAAATTCCCAGTAGCAACCCGGAGCTAGGAAGTTGGCGTTATTTCACCCCCGTGCCTCGGAAAGCACGTAAAGCCGTAGGTCCTGCGCCTGATCTCTCTCCGGACGTGTCGAATTACCGTCCCATCGGACTGGGAGAGTGAGAGAATAGGGAGTGCATCTGTGCTTGCGCATACACTTGGGCACTATATACTGTCCTGTGCAGATGGCTAGTCTCCGTTGAGACTGGCCGCCGTGACCGTAATTTGGTCTAGTGGACATTAACTTATTTTGGATTACAAAATTTTATCATGATTAAAAAGCATAACGTAAGATAAATAGTGATTCCAATCGACAAATGATTCTCACCAGAGTTACACAATCGCACAGCTTTTAGTAAGTGGATGCTATGGCCGATAAATATGCTCGTCATCGTGGCTAGTAAAAAGGGTTCCGGATTTCTACAATCACCATACAACACAGTAGTATTAGACTGCAATTCCACGCAGGTATTCTGTGAGAGCGTGGTGCTTCCCCGGTTGAACCGATCCATTCGTGCTACAAATTTAAAGCTACGGTCTGGCTCTACCACTTGTTTGACCGAATATTTTTTTTAACCGAATAAAGAACAATACCTCCGCTTTCGCTTAAAGGAGTTATATAGGAAAACGAATGCTCACGGGGCGATCAACGAATCTACAACCCGTGCAATTAACTCGCGCCCTGCCGCTTTAACGTAACAGCATTTAAGCGAGGTGCCTATTTAATTCCTATGCGACGAAATAGTGTGGTGAATATTAACCAACGTCAAAGGTGTGAGACGTCTGATACTACGAACGACAAACTCCTGCCAAGCACGGTGAATAGAGCAATTTTTCGACTACCTTCTTTAAACCAGTGCTAGTCTACTATCCCACAGTAAGTGGAGATGTTGTAGCCGAAGATAGTGAATCGCACTGACTTTGTTTAACAAATGACTATTCACCTAACGGGAGGGGCTAATGTCCGGCACACGGCTCGTATCGAGCTAAAAAACAAAATTTTAAACAATCTATTTAATATTTTAAATAGATTAGAAAATGCACAGATTTTTTTTTTTTGGTAAATTCATTAATTTATTGTTATTAAAATAAAAAAATTCTGGGTTTGTGTGCAATTCGATCTGCCCATACTATTAAATTCCAATTTGGTGACTAATTGTAAATTATATTTCCTAAATAATTAAAGTTAAAGCATATTTTGCTAGCTTTTTATAAAACGAAAGTGACAAAGAAACTTATAGTTCTCGTGATGGTAAGAACGACACCACGGGATGGTATAATAGGATTGTGGATTCTCCTACGCTACCACTACGCGGCAGATATATCAATATATTATATAAATAAAAATTTAAATGTTCGTTTGTTCAAAATCTTAATCTCCAGAAGTTCTTTACCGATTGATTTGAAATTTTGACACAACATGGCACATTTAATGCTTGATATATATATATATATGTGTGTGTGTGTATGTGTGTGTGTGTGTGTGTGTGTGTGTGTGTGTGTGTGTTTGTGTGTGTGTGCGCGTGTGTGTATGTGTGAGCGTGAATGCAACTGCACATAAAGTTATTCGTACGGAGCTATTCAATTTACTTATTATCATTTTAGACAATTATACAACATATATTTTTGAATGTACATATATTTCTTATACACGCTGTTTTATTTACTATTTTATATACTAAGCAAAACAATATAAAACTACATTTAGATTATTTATTTCATAAAACTTATAGTACGACTAATAGCAATAATTTTCGTTACTTGGCAACACAAATGAGGTCAAAGTGATTTTCCTCGAACCACAGACATTACGCACATCTAACAAAGGAAAGGGTAGAAAGACCCTTTCACTTTGTAATGTTAATAATTTCGTTCGTAATTTTACGTATCTTCATACTTGTATTACAAGCGTTGAATATTTTCTTGTACATACACTATTAAATAAATTGAGAACATAACATGATACAAAAAACCTTTAATTATGTATTCCTCGAAACCTAAAAGCAAGAATGTACAACCGTTTTTAGGTCGCCAATAATCTAAAATGATATACGAATCTGAAACGTGATCATTCACTGCTGGGCGTATGAGGATGCTTTAAACTGGCGTAAACTACAGCCGAAAAGAATCGAATCAGGGCGTGTCGATTCAAGTCGCGTTTTTATCGTGTACGAGCATCGTAGACGAGTCGAGGTAAATCGGTCACAAGTCGCAAGTCGTGCTCGTATGAGATGAATAACTGGGAGGTAGGAGATAGATGGGAAAAAACCGATAAGACCGTTGTGGCGGCGCTGTCGTCGCGCCACAAGCGAAATACATCGAAGCCTAAATCGCGCTATCAAAATTCCGAATTAAAAACAGTATAAATACAATAGCTCCGAACTATCACTCGGAGCGTTGGCCGCTCCCCGGGCAGAACACCTTGCCCGGCGGGAGATCTCCCCTTTTCCTTCCACCGGCCACACCGTATTTCGTGGCATTAGTTAGTTCAATGCTGAACATAGCCTCCCTATGTTCAGCATTGGACAAGTAAAGGGCTGTTATGATAATGATAATGATGATGATATTATAAAAGGCTTAAATCTAAATTTTGAAGAACAAGGAAGTATGCTGTCTATGAACATACGAGTACGTATTCGGGACCGCCATTACATTGAATTCCATCCATTCAATCTATTACAGGCTATAAAATTCCACTGCTGAACACAGGCCTAACCCATAGATTACCTCATAGGGAGAATTTTGCAATAGTTTACCAGCTTGGCAGATGGGTTGGCAACCGCAGTTTTCTTATATTTTAGGTTGTTATCAGGAAGACGCTGCTGACCATCTTCTGTTTCACCTCCCCGAATTATCATACGTTCAAAAAACATAGTCGAATGGGGACCCTCCTCTTTTTATAAAGTCGGCTAAAAATAAAGATAAGTTAAAAATTTTTTTTATAGAGGTTACCCCCTTTGGAGGGTGATCCGCTCTTAGCCAAAAGGCCGAGAAGCGATAAACGTGGTAGAGTCATGCTGCAGCTATATTAGTAGCATAGTTGTAGCACGAATGGGTCGGCTCGACCGGGGAAGGACCACGCTCTCACAGAATACCAGCGTAAAATAGTAGCTTAACACTGCTGTGTTTCGTATGAAGAGGCATTCCATCTTAGTCCTCACGGGTGACAACGCATCTGCATTTTGATTTGTAATCGAGGATAGATGTAGATGTCTATGGGCTGCAGCAACCACTTATCATCAGGTGGACTGTGTGCTCGTTTGTCACCTTATCCTATATAAAAAAAAAGTTAAAATTATAAGAAAGATAAAGAATTCAGAACGTGCTTATTTGCACGTATTTTGGATATAAAGTAATGGACGTAACGTAAGGTTGAAATCCTGAAAATCTATAGTAAGGTTGAAATCCTGAACCGAACCAATGTTTGCTTGGCCTATACTATAATTGTTCCAGATTTGGATGTTTGTCAAAGTATACCCAATTTATCGTTATAAAACGGTATGCATTTTATTTGCGTTCGTGGCGACCCAATTTTGTATAGCCTTTTGTTGCTCATACTCACCACACTGTGGGCAGGTAGGTTGGTAAGCGTAGAGCTGATACCCTCGCACTTGTGATGCTTCCCATCACCAGTGTGGATTCGGTTCGGTGAAAAATCCATCTAGAAAGCAATTCTTATCGCCACCAGTTAATCACTAGAAGTTTGTCCAACAATGAGCAGGGTGCATATGGAGATTGAGATAGGAGAAAATGGTTTGTTTTAAAAATTGAAATGACAAACTTACAATATTCCTGATGGTGACCGCTTCATTAATCTAGTGGTCGTAAATGCGATTGCCGATCATGAAGTCACGGATTCAAATCCCGGGTCAAGCCAAAATCAGTTATTGGGTTTTTCTGCCAAGATATGCTCAGTAGCAGCACGGAGTCAGTAAGTAGGCGGCGTTTCACCCCGTGTATCAAAAAGCACGTAAAGTCGTTGGCCCTGCGCCTGATCTCTCTCCGGTCGTGTCGGCATGCCGTCCCATCAGACTATGAGAGTGAGCGAAAAGAGAGTGCACCTGTGTTTGCGCATACACTCGGACACTATTATCCTGTCCTGCACAGATCGCTAATCTTCGTTGAGAATGGGCGCCGTGACCGAAGTTCGGTCTGGAAGGACATTATTATTATTCCTGATGGTAAGTAGCTGATGAAGCTCATGGACACCTGGAACCAACTTGAAACAAAGTAGGCTACACAGATGCGTTGTCACTTTTGAAGATCACGATGTAATGTCTCACAATCTGTAACTATACTGTCTCTCTATACCCTTCAGACCAGAACACAGCAGAGCATGCACTGATGTGTAGTACCCATCCAAACGAAATTTCAGATAAGGAGTCCTGCCACGCAGTTGCCATATATAATGAAAAAGAATACTTTCGAGCGCTATACTCATTTTGTTTTATATTCACAGAAGCATTCGTTAATTTTTCACTCTGAAGGTTCTGTTGCCAGGAAACGGGAATGGAAATTGAGAAAACAATAAATTTTATTTAACTGTTAGAATTTCGATAGGCGTAACTCAAATGTATTACTAAATCCCAGCGAGCGCTTTTGTGAAAATGTCATTTGCATAATTTTAATTGTATTTTAACTGAGTATGACAATCGGATCTTAATTAAAGCTTAAGATAATACGGACTCGTTTTCTGCCTAGGAGTCAGTCTGGGTAGGTACCACCTACTTACTTTTCTCAGCCACTTAGTAGCAGTACGTGCACTGCTGAATTCCGATCGAAGGGTGTAAAGAGTCAGTAGAGAAACAGGCTGTGAGTCATTCCATCTTAGTCCTCAGAGGTGACATCGCATCAGTAACCTTCTTTGTATAAGCTTCATTGCAGGTGTCTACAGGCTTCAGTTGTAAACTACTATCAAATGGATTGTAAGTTCGTTTACTACTTCTATTTGATTTATAAAAAAACTCTAAGTCTTAGAGTAAGCTTTAGGGAAAGCCTGAGTAGAGATCTATCGGCAGGCCTCTGTCACTCTTGCTACCTGCGTGAAATAATTACCTACAAACGCGAGGCGCCCCCGGGGGAGAACACAGTCGAGGCTAGCGCGTTCTAGGCCATTGAATGTTAAAAGCTTAAAAGTTTTTAACGCTGTTTACGTAAATAGTTTTTTGTAAATACTTGTTGAAATACTCGTCAAAATTTTTGTCTAGTGTTTAGTATATTTAATTGTAGGATAAAATAGTTGAAAATGATAAAGGTTTAGGCAAATCCCCCCTTCAACGAGAGAGGCACATGTCC
This sequence comes from Parnassius orleans, assembly GCA_029286625.1. Classification (NCBI taxonomy): domain Eukaryota; kingdom Metazoa; phylum Arthropoda; class Insecta; order Lepidoptera; family Papilionidae; genus Parnassius; species Parnassius orleans. The sequence goes on along the minus strand of JAGSMP010001610.1, from coordinate 3,494 downwards.
AACAGTGAAGATTTACAGCCCGACAAAAGAGAAGTCATATAGACTTAACTCATACATACATATTGTTTACTACTAGAACCGATGTAATTCAGTAGCCGCTGGCCTTTAATTTCAAAGAACAAAGCGGGTGCGGGTTTCACCAGTGCAATGATATTTTTTTCAACCTACAGTACGATTGTGTAACTCTGTTGGGATTTGTTTCTGGTGGGAATCACTCTTCGATAGCGTTGTATTTTCATGTTGATGACATATTGTAACGTAAAATAAGATATTAAATACAAGCTGTTTCATCCCCTGAGGGGTTGAATTTTCCAAAATCCTTTCTGTGTAGGTGTTTACGTCGATAAAGGAGTATATATGCCAAATTTCAAGACAATTTATGCAAGACAGTGGGTGTCGTATGGGGGATACACACCTGAGATGGGCAGCAACGTCTTCCTTATAACACCTGCAAAAAAATAACAGCAATGGGCAACGTAATAAGCGTGGCAACTATGGCAAATATCCCACTCTATAAGGCAATCTAGAGGAAAGCCTATGCTCAGTAGTGAACTTTAACATGCACACATGACAACACACTGAAATATATTGAAATAATAAAGGTAGTTAAACGAATACACAGAAAGATGCATAGTGAGTTTGTTTTATACTAGTGACTAGTAGATCCATGCATCACTTATTATTTTCAATTTAAGTAAACTGATCAAGTTTACTTGAGTTTTAAAAAGCTAATGATTTCTTATATTTACACGAACACTAACACATTAAATGAAACTAATTTTACGGATTTTATCCCATTTAATTTTCTTATTTTTAATTCCCGACGTTTTGGGTGCTTTACAGCACCCATGGTCACGGAGGGGGACTAAGGTGTTTGACGTCCCGATGTCATAGTTAGCCCTTTCCTTTTTGAATATTACTTCAGTTACCTTCAGTTTTTGAATATTAATTTTTGGTCCGATCCACGCAGAATGGACTCACAATATTTTGAAGTCTTGCAGTGGTATGCTTGGGTTTGGATTTAATTTTATTAACTATAGGATCCCGAGCAGATGGTAGCACACATTCATCTTCTCTATTAAATTTAGGATGTTTTTTAATTTCAATAGCTTCGCGAATCATTCTTGGTAGGAATCTGTGTTCTTGTGCTAGGATGTTTGGTCTATCAAATCTAATGTATTGGCGGGATCGATCTTGAACATGTTCACAGACTGCAGACTTCTCGGAACGTCGGTGCTTCACGTCAGCTATATGTTCTTTTATGAGGGTTTTTATAGATCTTTTTGTTTTCCTATGTACGAGAGCTACATTCACAATCAAGCTTGTACACTTGGAGATTTTACACTTGACGGATGGTAAAAAATATGAACTGGATAATACCATCATGTGCCCATAGTGAGGCAGATCGATTCATCAACTTTTAAGTTGGCTCAACACTTGGCAAAAATACTGTTACCACTGAGAGGACACACCAGATCGGAACAAACTCAGAATAGACCTATTTTACGATGAATCTGAGAAGCTCCAATGAAGTCTATTGAACCGCTTCTTGGGTAGAAATGCTGGCGGCTTTCAAGTGGCGCCTTAGTCGTAAAATCTCCAAAATTATGTCTTCTGCAGAAAATACAACGTAGATTTTTGTCAGATTTGGAACTATTATACGAAAATCTTCTTCTGGTGACCTTAGCAGAGTGTTAGGCTGAACAACACTAAATGTCTCTCTTTGCCCCTCCCGGCCGCGCGGTCCTCGGTGGGCCGTGCGGTCGTGCTAGGCTCACTCCGCTGTACTAGGTACGTTTTATTATTTTATTTACTTGAGTCAGTCCAGTCGAGTGTCAGGCACGTTACGTTACTTACTTACCTTTTTCGATGGCGTTATTCACTCGACCAAGCGCTACCTAACCTGAACTCATTTATTTACGAAATTTAATTATGTTCGAAAGTAAATAAAAATAAATTTGCGATACATATTAAGATATAATATTTGTATGCACTATGCACAAATACTATACTCGTAGTAGTAGGTAGCTATTTATTTATTGGTATATCTTTGCGGAGTAGTTCGTCTGTAAGTATTCTCTGGCTGTGCCAGTGAGTTGTCGTTGTCACACCTTGGTGCTTGGCACCCGGGGCGGACCGCCCCTACCGCCCCCCATTTACGCCGCCACTGCTCAAAATTATATTAACGTTAAATTGTTCATTTTTTACTTTATAATAAATAAATATATTGCTACATGACTATTACAATTAGTATTTTTCATTAACATGCATTAACTATCTGTAAATGCATAAAAAATATACCATATTTCAGTATACAATAAAAAAAAATTAACATGTCTAAATAAGTTTCGGTTTCGGTTTCGGTTTCGGCCGAAACTGACACCCAGACCGAAGGTTCGTTTTTCCGGAAAATCCTGTTTCGGTCGGACACTAGTATTTTTTGTATTCGTATCTGTAACTGTACATAAAACGAAACAGAACTATGACACAGACAGCAAGGGTGTAGTCTTCTAATTACAAACCGTTACCGACACAGCTTATTAAAAGTCCACGGCTGAACTCCTCCTCCGTAGATTGCCTCACAGAGGGAGTGCCTCGCTTGGTAAGCGGGTTAATAACTACAGTTTTTTTTGTATTTAGTTGTTATCAGGATGATGCTACTACCCATCTTCTGATTAATGTTTCACGAATTTAGACGACTTTTGTTATTCCTTAGCCCATTCTTAAGGGTCAAATAATTAATATTTCTATAATAAGTAAAAATCGACTTCGAAAACTAAAAGGATTGAAATAATTTCTACTTAATATCTCTGAAGCTCGACTTAAATTTATCGATACTTACTCTTTGTTGTCGTAGCACCGACATCGGAAGTTATTATGTGGATTTTTTTTATCTTCTTTAGTGTGTGAAGTCGGTTTTTTTTTTCTTTTCTTTAGGTATAGCAAGGTGTTTTGCGACTATTTGTTTATTATAAATAAAATTTTAAAATAATAATACAATTATGCTGTTATGTTTCGTATCGAGGACCAGTGACATTTTTAAAAGGAGTATGACATTCTATCCTAATCTTCAGCAATAATAACATATCTAAATATATATTTTTAACCAAGATGTAGCTTACAAATGTTATACTTAATAAATAAAGAGATGCAGATTTGCGCAAATCTTGGGAAATTGGAAATAAATGTTCTCGAGTGGCAGCTTTGTACTAGTATCCGGAGCGTAGCGTAGACTTCCACTAAATGTGGACCTGGGAAGATATGCGGGCGGCTCATAATCGTGTTTTATGACAATATTTGGAGGGTCATAATCCACCCGTAGTCTCATCGTCGATCATGAGCCTCTTCCACGGTAAAGTAAACTAAAGTAAATTAAAGATACAACTTATATACGTCCCACAGCTAGGCACAGGCCTCTTCTCATTTCTGAGAGGGTGTTAGGGTAAGGAATGTCCGTCACGCTGTCCCAATACTTGTTACCCTTCACATGTATT